>MDKH01077035.1:0-115048 GCA_005239495.1 Nicotiana undulata | reverse complement strand
TTACTTACCTCTTATAGTGGGTGGTCGTGGAAGGTGATGCCCCAAGCTTGGATGCTCTCTAATAGAGTTTGAAGATGGAGGGAATGAGGAAAACCCGAGATTTTGGACATTTTAAGAGGGCTGCCAACAGGGGTTTCCGCACCTGCGACCATAGGACCGCAGGTGCGGTCTCGCGCCTGCGAGAAAATGATCTCCCTTGCGGAAAAGGGCCTGGGACCCTGGGCTCGCACCTGCGGGGTTGGGAGCCGCACCAGTGGTCCCGCTCCTGTGGAAATTTGGTCGCCCCTGCGGAAAAGTCGCACCTGCGATGGCCTGGACCGCCGGTGCGGTCCCGCACCTGCGGCTGGAAAACCGCACCTGCGGTCACACTAGCTGCTGTGCACCAATAGTGATTTTTGCTGGTTTTTGGCCTCGTGCGGGGTCCGGGAGGCACCTGGGCCCACCCGAGCCCCCGACCAAAAATACCAACAAGTCCCAAATCATTAAACGGACTTTCTCGAGCTTCCGGAACATGAAAAACAACAACGGAACTCGAAATCAAACCCCAAAACCAAATTAATCAAACTTAAGAACTTTGAAATTCTAGAATTCACTTCAACGCGCCGAACCGGCCTAAACCACTCGAAATGACTTCAAATTTTGCAGATAAGTTATAAACGACACAACGGAACTATTCCCGTTATCGGAGTTTCATTCGAACCTTGGGAACATAAAATCACCTCTCAAGCCACATTTCGAATTCTTTAGAAACCCCACAATTTCATTAACTCTATTTTTCCTCACTTGGATCCGAAACCAATCAAATCAAACCCGTTTTACACCAAATCTCACAGATAGGACAAACAACATATAATAAACCTGTTCCGGGCTCCGAAACCATAACACGGGACCGGTAACAAGGTTTTCACATAATTATTCACTTTCACATTGCTTTATTATTTTCAGAAAACAATTTTCTTTAAAAATTCATTTCCCAGGCTTGGGGCATCGGAATTCGATTCCCGGCATACGCCCAAGTCCCATATTTTTATACGGACTCTCCGGGACCGTCATATCATGGGTCCGGATCCGTTTTTCAAAAATGTTGACCAAAGTCAACTTTATTCAATTATTCAATTCAAAAATCCCATTTTATCAAATTTTACATAGAAGCTTCCTGGCTAGCTGCCAGGGCTGCGCACGCATATCGAGGTGATATTAACGGAGGATTTTGAGGCCTCGGAATACAAATTTAGCTAGAATTACTTAGGATGACCTTTTGGGTCATCACAAAAGCCGTGCTGAGATTTACCTGCGTCCCCAAGCCTTGCTGAATTTTCTTCCAAAAGTTAGCTTTGAATTGGGCCCCTCGATCCGAGATAATGGAAACTGGAGTGACATGGATCCTAACTATTTCCTTGATATACAATCGAGCATATTGTTCTGCAGTGTCAGTGGACTTGACTGGTAAGAAATGTGCTGACTTCGTGAGCGGATCCACTATTACCCAAATTGAGTCAAACTTGCGTGGAGTGCGGGGTAACCCTACCACAAAATTCATATTGATCATCTCCCACTTCCACATCGGTATTTCTATAAGCTGCCCCAAACCACCGGGCCTTTGATGTTCGGCCTTCACTATCTTAAAGTTCGGACACTTAGCCACAAAGTCCGCCACTCCCCTCTTCATTCTATTCCACCAATAAACTTCCTTGAGGTCGTGGTACTTTTTTGTAGAACCTAGGTGTACGGAATATCTAGAATTATGAGCCTCTGCCGTTATCCTTTCCCGAAGTTCATCCGCATCCGGGACACAGATCTTCCTTGGCACGCAAGACACCGTCATCCTCACTAAGAGAAAAAGTTGTGGTCCTATGATTAAGAATTGCCTCTTTTAGTCGCGCCAACACTTGATCATTGTATTGCTTTTCCTTGCCTTCCGCCACAAGTGACGATTCTGCTCTGTTCCGTACTATACAATCCCCTCCGTCGGAGGCCGTAAGACAAGCTCCTAGACTGGCCAACTGGTGAACTTCTCGAGCCAAGGGCCTTTGACCTTCTTCCAAGTGAGGCAAGCTACCCATAGATTTACGATTAAGAGCGTCCACCACCACATTAGCTTTCCCTGGATGATATAAGATATTCATATCATAATCTTTGAGCAATTCCATCCATCTCCTCTGCCTCAAGTTTAATTCCTTCTGTTTGAATAGATATTTGAGACTTTTGTGATTTGTGAACATGTCCACATGGACTCCATACAGATTGTGCCGCCAGATTTTAAATGCAAAAAACACTGCTGCAAGCTTCAAATAATGCGTCGGATAGTTCTTTTCGTGATTCTTAAGATGCCTTGAAGCATATGCTATTACCTTTACACATTGCATTAATACACACCCAAGACCAACCCTTGCAGCATAACAATACACCACAAACTCCTCTGTACCCTCTGGCAAGGTTAACACCGGCGCTGAAGTCAATCTTGATTTCAATTCCAGGAAACTCCTTTCACAAGCATCAGACCACTGGAACTTGACCGCTTTCTGCGTCAGCTTAGTCAATGGGGAGGCGAGAGTAGAAAATCCTTCCACGAACCTCCGATAATATCTAGCTAAACCAAATAAACTGTGAATCTCTGCCAGAGTCGTTGGTCTAGGCCAATCTTTTACTGCCGCGTTCTTATGGGGATCAACCTGAATCCCTTCTCTAGAGACAACATAGCCCAAAAAGGTAACTGATTCGAGCCAAAATTTGCATTTCGAGAACTTTGCATATAATTGGTGCTGATGAAGAGTCTGCATGACTGCCCTAAGGTGATTAGCATGATCTTCTTGACTTCACGAATATACGAGGATATCGTCGATGAAGACTATCACAAAAGAGTCAAGAAATAGCTTGAAGACCCGATTCATATGGTCCATGAAAGCTGTTGGGGCGTTGGTTAGCCCAAAAGACATTACCAAGAATTCAAAGTGCCCATATCGAGTCCTGAAGGTTGTTTTAGAATATCCTTCTCCCTTATCTTTAGTTGATGATACCCAGACCGCAAATCAATTTTTGAGAAGACTGTAGCACCTTGCAATTGATCGAACAAATCATCTATCCAAGGCAATGGGTATTTGTTTTTGATTGTGACATTGTTGAGCTGCTGGTAGTCAATACACATTCGCAGTGATCCATATTTATTTCTGACAAAGAGAAATGGTGCGCCCCAAGGCGACACACTTGGCCGAATCAAACCTTTTTCTAGAAGATCCTTCAGTTGCTCCTTTAACTCTTTCAATTCTGCTAGCGCCATCTTGTAGGGTGGAATATATATCGGTTGCGTGTTTAGCAATACGTTAATCTCGAAATCAATCTCCCTGTCTGGAGGGATCCTAGGGAGCTCATCTGGAAAGACATCAAGGAACTCATTCACAATAGGCACAGACTTGAGAGCAGGCACCTCGGAGGTGGTGTCCGCAACTCGGACCAAATGGTAGATGCACCCCTTTCTGATCATCTTTGAGGACTTGAGGTAGGAAATAAACCTACCTCTCGGCATAATATTATTCCCCTCCCACTTAATAGCTGGCTCATTAGGAAACTCAAGCCTCATAATTCTGGTGCGACAGTCGAGTTTGGAGAAGCATGAATAGAGCCAATCCATTCCCATTATTACATCAAAATCAATCATTCTTAGCTCAATAAGATCGGTCGTGGTATCCCGACCACATACTGTGAAAACACAATTCCTATATACTCACGCGACCATAATAGATTCACCAACTGGAGTCGATACTGTGAACGACTCATAAAGATGTTCTGGTTCTATCCCAAAACTTGAAGCAATATAAGGAGTGGCATATGATAAAGAAGACCCGAGATCAATAAGGGCATACATGTCATGAGATTGAACAGTCAAAATACTTGTGACGACATCTAGAGAAGCCTTTGCACTCTGACGACCACTCAGGGCATAGAACCGGCTAGGTCCTCCCTGACCCCGTGCTCCATCCCTACCTGCACCACGCCCTGTTGGTGCTGGAGGGCCTCGGGCTGGAGGGTATGCTGAAGGTGTAGTAGCTGAAGAACTGGATGGCTGGGCGGTGCCCCTACCTGTGCTCTGGCTAGATGTACGACAGTCTCTTTGAATATGACCTCTCATCCCACATCCATAACATACCGGCCGGTCCAAGTAACAGGGCTCAGAATGAAACCTCCCATACTTAGGGCATGGGGCCCTCCGCTGCTGCTGAAATCTCCCTCCTGATCGACCCCGCTGATGAAACCTCCTGCTACCTGAACTGGACCCAAAACGACCTCCCTACTGATGATGATGATGATGCCCTAATAGTGGGGAACTAGCTAAGGACTGAACATAATACTAGGGTGGCCCTGATGACCTATCCCGAGGAACCGGTCTCCCACCTCCGAATGAACCTCCAAAGTTGCCCGCTGACCGGGCCCTACTACCACTTTCTTGATTCATCTTCAGCTTCAAATTTCGAGCCTATATAGCCTGGGCGAATCCCAAATCTTCCCATAATTCATGCCAGAATGTAGAGCAGCTATGGAAACTTCATTAATAACCAAGGGACCAAGGCCTTGCATAATCCGACGAACTCTAGCCTCCATAGTCGGCGTCATGTGAACAACATATTTGGATAGACGCACAAACTCCATATGATACTCCTACACACTTTTACTACCTTGTTTGAGGGTCTCAAACTCTGAAGCACGGGTTGCCCTAGTCTCGGCGGGCAAGAAATGATCTATGAAGGCATCTGCGAACTCGCTCCACCTCGTCGGAGGGCTCCCCTCCTCACGGGAATCCTCCCACATCTCAAACCAGGAATATGCCTCTCCCTTCAGGCGATAGGAGGCCAAATCCACCCCCTCCGTTTCAGTAACACGCACAACTCGGAGGGTTTTGTGCATCTCATCAATAAAATCTTGAGGGTCAGCCTCGGGGTCGGTACCTGTGAACTCTGGAGGGGCTAACTGAAGGAACCTATTAACCCTGGAATCGAAAGAATCCCCTTGACCGCTAGAGGATGTGGGGGAAACATTAGACCTCTGGGCCTGAGAAGACACCAACTTTGTCAGCATCTGGATAGCTCCCCTAAGATCCCCGTCGGAAACACCGGGACCGGAAGCTGGGGCTGGAGGAGGATCAGGAATATCAATGGGAGGGATTGTGGCACCCTCCGCTGGAGTAGGAATTGGGATAGTCCGGCCTGGTGTGGAGGAATCAGGATGATTCATAGTCGGGGAATCATTCTCACCCGCATCATTCAATTGGGAATCAATGGCTACTCCTGGGGTGGCAATGGCTTGTCGGCCGAGTCGCGCTTTCTTCCTAGGTGCCATTTACTGAAAGTTAAGACAATGCACGAGTTAGAGAGAAACAACCTCACTTTTCACTCCATCACACGATACAGAATAACAATGAAGGGTAGTATTCCTAAATACCCAAGCATCCCCCTAATTATAGTTGTGGTCGACAACACACCGATAAGAAGGGCTCTACTAGACACAGCTCCGGGACATCCTTGGACACTTTAAAACCTTAGGCTCTGATACCAAGTTTAACACGCCCCAACTCCGAGGAACGCGGCCGGCGCTTAACCGAGTGAACCCAGTCAAGCAAGCCTGCTTATCCTTTCCTACCCGACTCGTCTACTCCCCAAGCTTATAGAATAACATTGATTACCGAGTTAGCAGAAGATAAATCAAACGCATACATTCATGATATTAACCCATTCTTTCTTATAAATCGATACCAACATTTAGGTCTCCCAAAACATACATACTAATCACAATATTTAAGAGATGGGATCACCGTCTCGAGTTAATCCAATAGCTTACCCAAAATGTACACGACCCACATAAGTGTCTACAGAGCCTCTAAAATTAAGGAAGATGAACATAATTCTGCCGACGACAAGGCCCCGACTATACCTTGAAATAGAACAACATATACAAAAGAGAGAAAAATAGATTTATACACAGCCCTGGGAGCAAATGGGGCTCACCAGAACTGCTGTAAGGAGGAGGTGAGGGCACCATTATCGATGATCGGCATTACCAGCTACAGAGCCACCTACATCCATAAGAAGATGTAGTGCCCCCATCAAAAGGGACATTAGTACCACTGATTAGTACTAGTATGTATGAACAAACTCTACTCTAAATAGGATAAACATCAAATATGTAATGATACAATTCGAGACTTCATATAACAATCCACAGAAATAGGGGAAAATCACAAATAAGGGTCACCATGTTTTCTTATCCCGTTTTGCCATCTTTTGGTTAATAGTATTTTAAAGCCAAGTACCATTATTATTATTTTAATACACCACCATGTCGTTATCATACGGAGTCCGGTCTCTACCCGACCGGCTAAGCCATCCTAAGTGAGACATCACAGGATCATAGTTTCATAATTACCACCGTGTCGTTATCACACGGAGTCCGGTCTCCGCCCGACCGACTAAGCCATGTCACTTGAACAAGTGGGACATTGTTAATACCATGACTTTCATAATTACCACCGTGTCATTATCATGCGGAGTCCGGTCTCTTCCCGACCGGCTAAGCCATGTCACTTGAACCAGTGGGACATTGTCAATACCATACTTTCATAATTACCACCGTGTCGTTATCACACGGAGTTCGGTCTCCGCCCGACCGACTAAGCCATCCTACTCAGAACAGTGAGACATCATCAACATCACATTCTTGATACGTTTACCACCATGTGTACATCATGGAGTCCGATCTGTGCCCGATCGGCTAAGCCATCTCACCCTAGGACATAATCATCTCTTTTTAAATCTTTTAGTTCACATTTCTTCTCTTCATTTAGTTTACAATTCTTGGCACTTGGTCATATCTATCCTTTCAGGTTACATTCCACTCTTCAATCAAATCACATACTCATTTTCCATATCGCTAAAACCATCACATATGAGGATTCATACATGTAGTAACAGAAAGGGCATGATGATCATAATTCATACCTTCAAACAACATAATGACATGGTAGTAACTTAGAACAAAATAAGGGAATTCATACCGTATATTTTAGCACCAACGAGTTTATTCTATGGAGATTAGAGTTATCCATACATACCTCAATTTGGGGGTTTTCCTTAATTCCCTACCACAATTCGCTGGACCCTTTAGCACCTTCAATCTAATTCACAATGTAGCACAATCGAATCCAAAATTAGGAATAATGGTCATGGATTGAGCTCATTTGAGCATTGTATCAAACATTAGGTGTTTATTACGATTGCATGGTCCCTTTTTAGTGGAAGATATTTCTAACCCATTTCCCCCTACTAGTTTAAGATTACTTGATTACATGCATGCAAGGTTTCTATCCCCATTCCCATGAACTCACCCATCCATGGCCCTTTTTTACAAAAATCTGGAAGTTAAGGTTGGTGCAATAGAAACGTACCTCTTAGAGTGAAGAAATTGGTGTCCTATTTGATTAGTTCCAAGCTTGAGCGGTGATGGAGGATCAATTTGAAGGAGTTGGGACCTTCTCTCTCTAGAACCCACTCTCTTCTCACTCTAAATTATCAGAAAAATGGCTAAAAGATGGGGGATGGGTGTTATATATGGCTGGGGGTTGGGTTTTAAAAATTAGAAAATAGGTGCCCCGACGCAGGTTTGCTGTCCGAAATGAGATCGCATTTCGGTTATGCGGTCCGCAAACCTGCCGCATAACTAGCCTTAACTGGGCGAAAAAGAAGAGGGTCATGACCAGGTATGCGGAAACTTTGTGGTCCGCATACCTGATATGCGACGACATAGTGGACCGCAGATTATCACCCCTTCGCGAATTTTCTTCCTCTAAGTCCTAGGGTGCTTTTCACTCCTAAATGGTCCGAACCTAAGAATTTCTACGGCTATAGCATCATGGGGATCTAACTGGGCATCATTTTTGGTTTAGAATTCTATGGGTCTTTACACCGTTGACATTAGGTTGGCTTTCCTAATTGTGTGTCGAAACCAACCTAAGGTTTGTGTAATATGACCTATGTTGTTGGATTAGAGTGTTCCCTAATTTTTAAGTTGGACTGTATACTGCGAGAATTTATCTCAGTTGACTTGACAAAGCCATTCTCACAAACTAAAGAATTTTCAAAAGAAGGTTCGGAGGGGTGTAAAAGGCAACCCTAGTGTGCCATTGTGTGTGATAGTGTACGGCCAAGACTCGATACAAAAGAATGTGATGACAATAAAGATAAAGTGATAACAGATAGTGGGTTGTTAGTAGTAACATTAAAGTAACCAGATAAGTACATAATGAATAAGTAAGCAGGTAACCACATAGTTCTAAATTAAGCACATTTAAAGCAGTATATAAACAAATATTCTGAAATTCTAAGTCTAGTCTATGTCTGCTAAGATCAGAACCTAAGTTTAATTCCCCATCAGAGTCGCCATGTTGTTTCACCCTATTTTGCATTAGTCAAAACAAGATTTAACTAGTTGTTCCCTATTGATGATAAAAGAGAGTCGCCACATAATATTTAAAGGTATACTAGGGTACCTACTTAATTGTTATGATCATTATCGTATTAGTCTGCTAACTAGTGAGATTTGGGTAAGAGTTCTTGTTCTTCTAAGGGGAAGGTGTTAGGCATCCCCTAGAATCTGCCTAAGGTAGCTTCATAGGACTTAGAATAGGTTCGGGAATTAAAAGTCTATATTCTACTTTGGTTAGCTCTTAAACGTGCATAGCTTATTCTATGTCATGTTTAAAACTTATCATTTTGATAGGAAGATAACATATGTACTTTGGAAAAAGAGAGTATAGGTACTGAAAAGTCCTTTGAAAGATATCTACATAGTTGAATGAGTTTTGGAAGTGTATTTATAATGTTTAAATTTGTAAACTTGTAAACATGGCTTAGTTTAAAATTATTTTTTAACCTTTGAGGTAAAATGACTATTTTTTTAACTCAAGTAAAGTAAGGCTGTTTGAAGAAGGAGGCTTTAGATATATCTTAGATTAATTTTAAACCTTGTACCCAAATTTAGAAGAAATATTGTTTGAAGTACCCTTTGTTGATGGTCAATTGTCACGACCCGGGATTCCCACTGTCGAGACCATTGTAGGAAAGCCAACATTAGAGATTCAATAAGCAAAATTCTTAAACCTTACAACGATTAACAATAATTAACACATAACAGATTAATAAGAAATCGAAAACTCATAACAAATCCGAATATTTATAAATAACTACCCATGATCTGGAATCACAACTCACGGACTTGTACAATTAACTTCAAATATCTAGCGGGAAGAAAATACAATTGTTAACGAATTAAAAGAAAATAGTAAACTGAAGAAGCTAGAAGTGGGAATCTAGGGTCTGCGAACATCGGCAGATCTACCTTGGGTCTCCTTTGTAATGTAGTCAGCAGCAAGCCTCGAGATCAGCTCGGACTGACACCAGAATCTGCACAGGAAGTGCAGAGTGCAATATCAGTACAACCGACCCCATGTACTTGTAAAGGTCGAGCCTAATCTCGGCGAAGTAGTGACGAGGCTAGGACACGACACCCATAAACAACCTGTGCAATATAATCATACATATAGCAATGACAGTAATAAGAGAAATAAGACAGGAGATATAGGGAAGAGGATCACAATATAAGGAATCAAAAATAGTGATAAAAGCTAGATCAATCAATATGCCTTAAACATATAAAACAAGTAAAAATGGTGAAGGAAACTACACGTCATAACCCTTCGTTCTTTTACTCTCAGCCTCAGAATATGAAACAATAGAACAACACGACATCACCCTTTGTGAATTAACTTTCTCATAATAAGACGCGACATCACCCTTCGTGCATTACACTCACAAAACACGGCACGGCATCACCCTTCGTGCATTAACACTCGCTCACAAACATTTGCACGACATCACTCTTCGTGTTTTACACTCTCCCTCACCAAAACAAGGAACAATAACAATAGAGAGATATAAATATAAAACATAAGTTTTACTTCAACATTTAATACCACAATACAAAGCTCAACTTTGAACCAATACTCAATAAATACCAAATTTCCGTAAAACATGATAATAGTTGCTCAACATAACGAATGGCTAAGCTAAACATGAACAATACGATTAAAGAATACAACAGTTACAAGAATAAGACTCACTCGCATGATATTACCTGACAACAACACATAGGTGCTCGTCACCTCACCTATACATTTTACTCAACAACCAAACACGTAGCAAATAGTCAAATACTACCTAATCCCTCAAGCCAATGTTAGACACAACACTTACCTCTCTGTGGCGGCCAAATTCAAAGCTCACCCACTACTTTTCCTCTATATTACACCTCCAAACCAATCGTATATAGTCATAATTAACTTGATAACATTAATAATTTCTAAAGAAATCAATTTGCAAAAACCCCCAATTCTTCCAAAATCCCTAATTTCTACCATGAAAGAACAAGGTTTAGGACTTGGAATTTGATGGGCGATGATGGAAATTGAAGGACATGAGTTAAAGGATACAAACCTATGAATTAGTATTGAGTTTCTCCTTCAAAATTGCACCTAGGTCGAGCTCTAATGGAGTGTTTGCGAAAAATGGGAAGATTCCCATTTTTGGTTTTGTTTTAAGTGCTAGGCGACAGTGTCCATCGCGCTCGCGAAGACACTGTCACATTCTCGAAGAGCAACTTCATAAGGACTTACGCGATCATGAATACCTACACCCCCTGGACTTCATGTTCGCGAGCCCTTTCTTGCGTTCGCGATGAAGAGACGACTGAGCCCTCCCCCAAGTCCCAAATGCTACGCGTTCGCGTCAAGCTGACCGTGATGGCGAAGGGTTTGACCCCCATCGCTCCGCATTCGTGACTTAGGCTCCGCATGCGCGACCCAAAATCCGCGTTCGGGTAGAGTAAAATCCTCCCCAGCCTAGGTTTCCCTTCGTGACCGTGAGACTGACTACGCGATTGTGAAGCATAAAAGATCAGACACCAGGTTCTACAATTCACACAAGATTTTCCAAGTCTAAAACAACTTGTAGCCTATCCGAAACTCACCCGAACCTTTTGGGATCCAAACCAAACACGCACACAAGTCTAAACACATCATACAGTCTTGCTCGCACGATCAAATCGCCAAAATAATGCATAGAACTACGAATTTAGCACCAAATTGAATGAAATTTTCAAGAAAGCTTCAAAACTTGTATTTTCACAATGGAATGTCCGAATCACGTCAAACCAACTCCGTTCCTCACTACCGGGATCCGAAATTAAAGTATGGACCCGATACAACAAGATCAAATATTAACCAATTTCTTAAAACCATTAGATTTTCAGCCTTTCAATTCTCAAGAAAAATTCATATCTCGAGCTAAGGACCTCGGAATTCGATTCCGGGCATACGCCCAGGTCCCATATTTCACTACGGACCCACCGGGACCGCCAAAATATGGGTTCGGGTCCGTTTACCCAAAAAATTTACCGAAGTCAACTAAAATACACTTTTAGGGCAAAATTAATATTTTCATCATATTTCAACATAAAAGCTTTCCGGAAATACGCCCGGACTGCCCACACAAATTGAGGAGGGTAAAAATGAGATTTTTAAGCCTAAAGAGCGCAAAATCGAGTTCTAAAACATAAGATGACCTTTTGGGTCATCACATTCTCCACCTCTAAAATAACCGTTCGTCCTCGAATAAACATAGAAACTTACCTGAAGTAACGAATAGGTGGGGTTATCTACTCCGCATGTACGACTCGGACTCCCAAGTAGCTGCCTCAGCAGGCTGACCTCTCCACTGCACTCGAACTAAAGGATAACTCTTTGATCTCAACTGACGAACCTGCCGGGCCAGAATAGCCACTAGCTCCTCCTTATGAGTCAAATCCTTGTCCAACTGGACGGAGCTGAAATCTAACACTTGGGACGGGTCACCATGATACTTCTGAAGCATGGACACATGGAACACTGGATGAACTGCTGATAACCCCGGAGGCAATGCAAGCCTATAAGCCACCTCTCCTACTCTCTCGAGAATCTCAGAAGGCCGATATATCTAGGGCTCAACTTGAATTTCTTTCCAAACCTCATGACACCCTTCATGGGTGACACCCGCAGCAACACTCTCTCCCCGACCATGAATACCACGTCACGAACTCTACGGTCAGCATAGCTCTTTTTCCTGGACTGAGCTGTGCAAAGTCGATCCTGTATAATCTTGACCTTATACAAGGCCTCCTGTACTAGATCCGTACCCAACAAACCCGACATCTTCTACCATATAATGCCTCATAGGGAGCCATCTGAATGCTCGACTGGTAGCTATTATTGTAGGCGAACTCTGCAAGGCGCAAGAACTGATCAAATGATCCTCCAAAGTCTATAACACAAGCGCATAGCGTATCCTCAAAGATCTGAATAGTATGCTCGGACTGTCCGTCTGTCTAAGGATGGAATGTTGTGCTCAATTCAACATGCGTACCCAACGCACGTTGTACTTCCCTCCAAAAGTGCAAGGTGAACTGCGTACATCGATCATAAAGAATAGACACGGGCACACTGTGAAGGCGAATGATATCACTGAAATAAATCTCTGCCAACCGCTCCGAAGAATAAGTAACTGCCACAGGAACGAAGTGTGCCGACTTAGTCAGCCTACCACAATGACCCAAATAACGTCGAACTTCCTCTGAGTCCGTGGGAGTCCAACAACAAAGTCCATAGTGATACGCTCCCACTTTCACTCAGGAATCTCTATGTGCTAAAGCAAACCACCGGGTCTCTGATGCTCATACTTCACCTGCTGACAATTCAGGCACCGAGCTGCATAAGCAACTATATCCTTCTTCATCCTCCTCCACCAATAATGATGCCGCAAGTCCTGGTACATCTTGGCGGCGCTCGGGTGAATAAAATGCCAAGAACTGTGGGCCTCCTTAAGAATCAACTCAAAAAACCCATCAACATTAGGAACACATACACGACCCTGCATCCTAAAAACTCAGTCATATCCAACAGTAACCTTCTTAGCACCACAGTGCTGCACTGTGTTCCTAAGGACCAAGAATGAGGATCATCATACTATCGATCTCTAATATGCTCAAAAAAGGAAGACCAAGCGATGGTGTAAGCTAGAACACGGCTGGGCTCTGAAATATCCAACCTCACAAACTGGTTGGCCAAAGTATAAACAATTAAAGCTAGAGGCCTCTCACCGACTGGAATGAACGCAACGCTTCCCATACTCACTACCTTCCTACTCAATGCGTCGACTACCACATTGGACTTTTGGATGATACAAGATGGTGATACATAGTATTTCAATAGCTCCAACCACCTCATTTGCCAAAATTGAGATCCTTTTGCTTGAACAAATACTGAAGGCTGTGAGGATCGGTGAAAACCTCACACGACACATCATACAGATAGTGCCTCCAAAGCTTCAACGCATGAACAATGGTTGCCAACTCTAAATCACGGACAAGGTAATTCTTCTCACGAACCTTCAAATGTCGAGACCCATATGCAATCACCGTGCCCTCCTGCATCAATACTGCTCTGAGCCCAACACGAGAGGCATCACGATTACCGTATAAGATCCTAAACCTGATGGTAACACCAACACCGACGCTGTAGTCAAAGTTGTCTTGAGCTTCTGAAAGCTCGCCTCACACTCATCCGACCACCTAAACGGGGCACCCTTTTGGGTCAACCTAGTCAATGGGGCTGTTATAAATCAAAACCCCTTTACAAATCGGCGGTAATAACCCGCCAAACCCAAGAAGCTCCTAATTTCCGTGGCTGAAGTGGGTGTAGGCCAGTTCTTGACTGCCTCAATATTCTTAGGATCTACCTGAATGACCTCTACTGATACAACGTGGCCAAGAAAGCGACTGAATCCAACCAAAACTCACAGTTCAAAACTTTTGCATACAGCTGACTGTCCCTCAGAGTCTGGAGCACTATCCTAAGGTGCTGCTCATGCTCCTCCTGACTGCGGGGGTATATCAGATGTCATCAAATAAACACAATCACAAAGGAATCCAAATAAGGCTTGAACACTCGGTTCATGAAATCCATAAATGTTGCTAGGGAATTGGTCAACCCAAAGGACATCCCCAGAAACTCATAGTACCCATACCGCATCCAAAAAGCTTTCTTAGAGACATCGGATGCCCTAATCCTCAACTGATGGTAGCCTGATCTCAAATCACTCTTCGAAAACACCTTGGCACCCTAAAGATGATCAAATAAATCATCAATCCTCGGCAATGGATACTTGTTCTTGATGGTGACTTTGTTCAACTGCCGATAATCTATACATATCCTCATAGACCCATCCTTCTTCTTCACAAACAAAACTGGTGCACCCCAAGGTGAGACACTAGGTCTAATGAAGCCCTTATCAAGCAAATCCTGCAACTGTTATTTCAATTCTTTCAACTCTGGCGGGGCCATATGGTATGGCGGAATGGAAATGGGTTGAGTGCCAGGAGCCAAATTAATACAAAAATCGGGTGGCATCCCTGGCAGGTCTACATGAAATACCTCTAGAAACTCACGAACAACAGGTACATAATCTATAGAAGAAACCTCGCACTAGAATCACGAACACAATCCAAGTAAGCCAAACACCCCTTCTCGACCATACGTATAGCCTTGATATAAGAAATAACCCTGGTGGTAGAATGGCCAGGAGTCCCCCTCCACTCTAATCGAGGCAACCCCGGCAAGGCTAAGGTCCCCGTCTTGGCGTGACAGTCCAAAATACAATGATAAGGTGACAACCAATCCATGCCCAATATAACATAGAAATCAACCATATCGAGGAGTATAAGATCTACACTGGTCTCAAGACTCCCAATAGTTACCACACACGAACGATATACACAATCTATGACAATAACATCCCCCACAAGTGTGGACACATATATAGGGACACTCAAAGAATCACGAGCACAACCAAATATGAAACAAAATAAGATGACAAATATGAGTAAGTAGACCCCAGATCAAATAGAACAGAAGCATCTCTACTGCAAACTGAAACAGTACCTGTAATAACAACATCGGATGACTCAGCCTCAGGTCTGGCTGGAAAAGCATAACATCGAGGCTGGGCCCCACCACTCTCAACCATATTCCTTGGACGGCCTATACATGGCAGGCCTCCACCTCTAACGGCCTGACCTCCATCTCTAACAATCTAGCCCCTACCTCTAACTTTCTAACCCCTGCCTCAAGCTGGCGGGCAGGTGGTGCAACTACTGGTGCCGGAACCATGGCATGAACACTCTGATGATGTGAACTACTCGACTCACGAGGAAAAAATCTAGCAATGTGCCTCGGATAACCACAAGTATAACAAGACCTCGACTGCTGTGATTGTTGGCCTTGAAACTGTCCTTGTCGACCTAATTAACCACCCTTAATACTCTAGAGAGGAGGTGCACTGAGAGGAGCTGGTGGTGCACTCTAGGTTGGCTGATCAGAATAAGGCATATGAGGTCCACGACCACCTGGGCACCGTGGGATGCCTGGAGTGCTTAATGAAATGGCCTGGGAGGATGGAATCTACCATAAGTACCCTCGCCTCCAGATGAGGCACCGGTGAACCCACCAGAATGACGAGGCCTCTGGTCCGACACTTGACATACCTGTCCGAGCATCTCGACTCGTCTGGGGACATTGGCCGCATCCTGGAAAGAAATCTTGCCCAGTCTCCTTAGCCATCTGCAATCTAATAGGCTGAGCAATTCTCTTAATAAACCTCTTCACCATCTCTCTCTCAGTAGGAAGCAGAAGAATAGCATGACAGGCCAAATCCACAAAACGGGTCTCATACTGAGTAATAGTCATACTGCCCTGGTGGAGACGCTCGAACTGACGGCGGCACTCCTCTCTCAAGATGATAGGAAGGAACTTCTCTAAGAAGATATGAGAGAACTGGTCCCAAGTAAGATCAGGTGAATCAACTGGTTCAGTCAACAAATAATCCCTCCACCTTTTCTTGGTGGAACCTGTCATCTAAAAAGCAGCAACGCCAACATCATTAGTCTCCAATAAACCCATGTCCCGAAGAACCTCATGACAAACTATCAAGACACTCTTGGGGATCCTCTGAAGTAGCACCACTAAAATGAACTGGAAAGAGCTTGGTAAACCTATCCAATCTCCACAAGGCCTCATAGGACATAGTTGACCCATCACCGGGTTGTGCCGCAGCAATCGGCAAAACTACCCCCACTGGATGAGCTGCTAGAGTCTGGAACTCGGGAGCCATTAGCTCTGGAGTATGAGTAGCAGAAGTCTGGGCTCCTCCTCCAGCTTGAGATACGGCTGAGGTGATGGGGAATTCACCAGTATGGTCCACACTCTCCATTAGGCCCGCCAATCGGACCAAGGCATCCTGAAGCACTGGGGTGGCATTAAACCCCTCCGAGACCTGAGCTGGTACGACAGGAATAGTCTGAGCTGGAACCTCCTCATCGAACTCTACCTGAGGCTCCACGGGTGGGGCTGCTGCTCGGGCCCTAAGTTGAGCTTTGCCCTGCCTCGGCCTCTGCACGACCTCGACCCCAACCCCTACCCCTCATAGGAGCTGTTGTTGGGGGCTCTAGCTGCTGCTCAGCTTAAGAAGCGGTACGCGTTCTTGCCATCTGTGAGAGAATAAGAATAGGAAGGTTCAATCACTATTGAGAAAAACAAAATCGCACGACAAAGTTGAATAAAAGTGAAATTTGTTCCGAAACTTTATAGCCTCTAGGAGATAAGTACAAATGTCTTTGTACCGATCCCCCAAACTCTACTAAACTTTTCTGTGAATTGTGAGTCCTAGGCAAACTAGTGCTCTGATACCAACTTGTCACGATCCGGGATTCCCACCGTCGGGACCATGATGACGCCTAACATTCACTCCAAGCCAACATTAGAGATTCAATAAGCACAATTCTTAAACCTTACAACGATTAACAATAATTAACACATAACAGATTAATAAGAAAGCAAAAACTCATAACAAATACGAATATTTATACATAACTACCCATGATTTGGAGTCAGAACTCACGGACTTCTACGATTAACTACAAATATCTTGCTGGAAGAAAATACAACTATTCACGTATTAAAAGAAAAATGTAAACTGAAGCAGCTAGAAGGGATCTCTAGGGTCTGCGAACGTCGACAAATCTACCTTGGGTCTCTGTATTGGTAAAAATGAGCTTTACACGTGTAACGATTCTGATGACTCATTAATCTATGTGGAGCAATGAAATCATGACAACTGGACGAAACATTATGAAGAGGTACGGGATAAAGAGGAACAAAATAGCATACCCACGGGGTAATCAAATACGAGTTTCAAACTAATCGAGAAGATGAAGAAACACGATCAGAATGTATTTAGGCGGAATAAAGGACAGATTCGGAGGTCTTCAATCAATGAGCCAAAACGTTACAAAATCTTCACGCAACAGTTACGGTTAATCATTGTAATGTTACATTAATGCCATTATTAGTCAGTAATGGTCAAATCACTGAAAAGAGTAGACATTATATTAAGAAATTCCCTATAAAAGGGAGTAAAATATAACTTGTAAGGACACACTTGAACCGTTATTGCAATATACTTACTTTTAACGCATTTTATTGTTTCCTATTTACAATTTTACTTAGAATCATTAGCATATTTTTTGGTTATCAGAAACCCATGTTCTTCTTAAAATAGCTTTGGCAAAGAATCTAATTCTTTGGTTAAACAAATTTGTTCCGTTACCGGGAATCTGATAATCTCTGTTTCTTTTCAAACAACATTCTGTGAATTATGTCGAACGCCAACGACAACAACCAACAGTGGATTGGAACTCCAGTTCCATCATCTATAGGAACTCCACGAGGCTCAAGGGAAAATTCCCCAGATACATCTACGGCTCAAAACAATAATCGTAATGAGAACGAACAAACAAGAGAACAAGATCAGGTGAAGCAAATGGTTGGTGATTACGTGACTCAAGCCTTACAAGATTTCATGAGGGGACTGTAGGCTACATCACCTACACCTCATCCTAACAACACTCTAACCGTGGAAAACCCACAATCCGAGTTAGCAAACTCAGGAAATGGAGGCACTCCAAATGAGTCTCACGAAACAAGACCAGGTATGTCTAATAATCCAGAATTACAATCTTTATTACTAACCCTGCAGAAATAAGTGAAGGAACAAAACGATTGAATCGAGCAAATTCCTGGAGTGCCACCTGTCATCAAGGGCATTGATGTTGATAGATATTATCAAAAACCTTGGAAGCCAAGTACGGCACCCTTGCCTATTCCCAAAAAATTCAAAATGCATGATATTCCGAAGTACAACGGGACAACATATCCACGTGATCATGTAACTGCTTTTACCACTGGAGTAAAAGGCAACGACCTCACTAAACCATAAATTGAGTCAATATTGGTCAAGAAGTTCGTAGAGACACTCACCAAAGGAGCACTAACATGGTATTATCTTCTACCTGAAAATTCTATTGACTATTTTGCTGAGCTTGCAAATTCTTTTATAAAAGCGCATTCCGGTGCGCAAAAAGTCGAAAAAAGAATGGAAGACATATTCAAAATAAAACAAGGAGACACAGAGTTGCTTCGTGAGTTTGTAGACAGGTTTCAACGAGAAAGAATGCTGCTACCAAGGGTACCTGACAATTGGGCAGCCATGGCGTTTGCAAGCAATTTAAATGAAAAAAGTTTAGAAGCCACAAAAAGACTTAAGGAAAGCTTGAGAGAATTCCCAGCCACAACGTGGAATGATGTTTATAACAGGTACAACAGGAAGCTACGAATAGAGGAAGACACCATTGCTCAGTGAAAAGCTGAAGATCGAACCAGTTCTAGACGCTCCGAACCAGAAAGGAGAGCATGTAAGAGAAGGTGAAATCCTTATATGGGACCTTCGGGTCGAGAAAATCGTCCCAGGTTTGAAAATGCCCGGTCAGAATATAGACCACCAAATAGAGATACGAGCTCATCCTCATCAAGATCCATAAAGGATCGGGATGAACGAAATAGAGGTAATACAAGAATTGGAGACTACAATTTCAATGTAAGTACTTCTGAATTAATTATAGTACTGAGGAATATGGGAAATAAGGTTCGATGGCCTAAAGAAATAAGGTCGAACCCAAATAGAAGGAATCTAGACTTCTGGTGTGAGTTCCATAATGATCATGGACACAGAACATCAGACTGCAGATTATTGCAAGGTGAGGTAGAACAAATATTAAAACATGGTTATCTAACAGAACTGTTTAGTGAAAAAGGTAAACAGGTATACATGAAGAACATGCTGGAGCCCTCAAAACCTCCATCTCCAAAGCGAGCAGTGAACGTGATACATGGAGGAGAGGAGGTAACAGAGTAATCTGCAAAAGAACAACAAAATTCAAAATTACACACGGGAAGCGGACTCGTGAAGACGTGGAAGCAGACAATATATCATTCGACGATGCAGATATGAACGGATTAATGCTTCCTCACAACGACGCGTTGGTAATATCCCTACTTATACATGACACAAACATGAAAAGTGTGTTGATTGATCTAGGTAGCTCAGTCAACATGATTTTGTCGAGAGTTGTGGAGGAAATGCTAATGGAGGATCAAGTAATCCCGAAAGCACGAGCCTTATCTAGGTTTGACAACTCTACGGTCATAACAAAAGGGGAAATTGATCTTAGCACCTATGCACAAAGAGTGATCAAAAGTACTAGCTTCCAAGTCATCGATACTGATATGACCTGCAATGTAATTATGGGGAGACCATGGATCCATGATATGAAAGCAATACCATCTACCCTACATTAGGTAATTAAATTCCCTTCCAAGTGAGGAATTCAACAGATTCATGGAGATAAGCAAACCTCAAGGAATATAAATTCCGTAACATACTCTAACAAAAAAGAAGAAGCGAAAGAATCAGAAGATGAGGATATCTCCCGAACATGTACGGAAAAAGCTGTTATTCAAACAGATACGGAAAAAATTGTTATTCAAATAGGTATGGAAGAAGATAACCACGAGAAGGTGAACCAAGTCACCACGGAAGAAGTATCAAAACATACGGACATGGATTTCAGACATGATGTCATTCAGGACCCAGAAGAGGACGAGCATATCAAAACAACTACAGAGGAGCTTGAAGCTGTTCTACTATTCAAGCAGAAGCCCAAACAAAAAGTTCACATAGGCACGAGGTTAAGCCCCAGCAGAAGAGGTGAGTTAATTGAATATTTAAAGGCTAACGCAGATTGCTTGCTTGATCCCATTCAAATATGATAGGTATTCCTCCAGAAGTGATGACTTATAAACTAAATGAAGATCCATCCTTCGTACCTGTTAAGCAAAAGAAAGAAAGCAAGAAAGAACCATTCAAGAACCAAGTGATCGACGAAGAGGGGGACTTATTGTTACAAAGTCATGCCTTTTGGCCTAAAAAATGCTGGAGCCACGTATCAAGGGCAAGTGACCAAGATGTTCCAGGAACATCTGGGGAAAACAATGGAGGTATACATTGACGACATGCTGGTGAAATCAACATAACCCGGAAGATCATTTCCAGCATCTTTCAACCACCTTCGAAATCCTGCGCAGGTATAATATGAAACTAAATCCAGAAAAATGCACCTTTGGTGTTGAATCAGGTAAGTTTTTGGGTTTCCTTGTGTCAAATAGGGGTATAGAAGTAAAACCTGCTTAGATTAAAGCTATTGATGAAATACCCAATGTACTTACGAGCAAAAATGAAGTTCAAAGGCTAACAGGAAGAATTGCAGCCTTGTGAAGGTTTATTTCCAGGTCTTCGGAGAAGAGATTTAAATTCTTTTCAGTTCTAAAAAAGCAAAATCAGTTCGAATGGACTGACGAATGCCAACAAACTCTCAAAGATCTAAAGGCCTATCTATCAAAACCCCCGTTACTGTCTAAGCCAAAAGTAGATGAGAGGATATTTGTATATCTTGCCATTGCAGAAATTGTCGTAAGTGCAGTACTGGTATGAGAAGACAAAGGTAAACAATCTCCAATTTATTATGTAAGAAAATCTTGATTAGATGCTGAAACTAGATATCCTCATCTAGAAAAATTAGCCTTAGCTCTAATCATGGCAGCTAGAAAGTTAAGACCATATTTTCAATGCCATCCAATCACTGTCATGACCTCGTACCATTGAGAAATATTTTGCATAAACAAGATTTATCAGAGAGATTGGCTAAGTGGGCAATAGAATTAAGCGAGCATGACATAATATATCAGCCTAGGGCTGCAATAATGTCTCAAATTTTAGCTTATTTCGTTGCCGATTTTAATACTAGCATAATCCTTGAAGTGGAAAGAGAGTTACAACTCTTTAATGGGGCTAATCCAGGAATATGGATCCGATTTACTGACGGCTCTTCTAATATAAAATGAGCTGGCTTGGGAATTGTTTTAATATCACCTAATTGTGAAAAGATACAACACGCTATTAAATGTTATCCCATAACTAAAAATGAAGCAGAGTACGAAGCTGTCATTGCAGGGCTTGAACTGGCACGAGAACTCTCAATCGAGCAGATCGTGATCAAAAGTAACTCTCAACTAGTGGTGAACCAAATGCAGGGGACTTACACCGCTAGAGAGGCCCGGATGCAACAATATCTGGAAAAGGCACGATACATAGTAAGACAAATCCAATCATGGAAGGTAATGCAAATACCCAGGGAAGAAAATGCAGAAGCGGATGCATTAGCTCAGCTCGTAGAAATTGCAGAGTGACGAATAAAGACAATGCAATTGTCATACACCTATTTCACTCAGCAATAGACCAGGACAAAAATGAGGTAAATTTAACAATTTGACCCGGGATTGGAGAAACGAAATCTTCAATTTTTTGCTGAATGGTACCGTACCCGAAGATAAAAAAAGCAGCTCAAGCACTTCGCCGAAAAGCTTCACGGTACTGCCTCATTCGTGATGCTTTATACCGCAAAATGTTTGGAGGTCCATTAGCAAAATGCCTTAGTATTGAAGGAAGTACACGAGAGACACTGGGGAAACCATGCAGGAGCAAGATCCTTAGTCAAAACATTAATCAGAGCAGGGTATTATTGGCCCAAAATGGAGGAAGAGGCTGAGAATTTTGTAGCTAAATGCGACAAGTGCAAACGGTATGCTAAAAACATGCAACGACCAGCAGAGTTACTTTACCCAGTGATATCACCGTGGCCATTCATGAAATGGGGCATGGACATAGTAGGACCCCTTCCCCCAGCTAAAGGAAAGGTACGGTTCTTACTCGTATTAACTGATTATTTCACAAAGTGGGTGGAGGTAGATGCTTTTAAACAGTTGCGGGAAAAAGAAGTGAAAAGATTCATATGGCGACACATAATATGCCGCTTTGGAATACCGAAGGAGATCGTATGTGACAATGGCACGCAAGTCATAGGCTCACAAATCACAGAATTCTTCGAAAGTTGTCAAATCAAACGAATCACTTCATCACCATATCACCACGTGTCTAATGGGCAAGCCGAGTCAACAAACAAAGTCATCGTCAATAACCTCAAGAAACGGTTGGAAAAAGCCAAGAGAAACTGGCCCGATGAACTACCGACAGTATTATGTTCTTACCGAACTACTGCAAAAACAACTACGAAAGAGACTCCATTCGCACTTGTTTACGGTGCAGAATATTTAATACCGGTGGAAATCGACGAACCAAGCACAAGGTTCACAACAACAACAAAAGAAACAAACAACGACGAGTTGAGGATCAATCTGGATTTGCTCGAGCAAAGAAGAGAAGCTGCACTAGTATGTATGGCAGCCCAAAAACAAATTATAGAGTGGTACTAAAACATAAAAGCTCACCTTAGATATTTCAAAATTGGGGATTTTGTTCTCAAGAAAGTCTTCCAATCAACGAAGGAGGCTGGTGCAGGAAAGCTGAATCCAAATTGGGAAGGACCTTACATAGTCCGTGGCATCGCTGGAAAATGCGCTTATGAGCTGGAAGCTATGGATGGCAGAATCTTACCCACCAGTTGGAACGTTGTTCATTTGAAGAAGTACTACTTCTGAGTAAAAGGAATACCTCAAGTCAGGTATAATTATGTTTGACTTTTCTTTTGTACAGTTAAAATTGTACTAACCATTTTAGATGATAGGCAAAAAGCTAACCTGTCACCAGATGATGATATTAGACCTGCACAGACACGAGGAAGTAACTGAATTCTCGGTCTAGGGTTACAACTTTCTGATGGACGTTTTAAAGGTTTAAGTAGTCATCATCTAAAAACTTTATACCTTCGAGTCCCATATGTTTTTCCTTTTCAGCAAAAGGACCACATGGAAGGAATAGTCAAGTGCTCGAGATTTCATTCTTCAAAGTTCAAACACTTGGGGGACTATACAGAATGGAAGGCAAAGATGAAGAAAATAAGACTATCAAAAAGTCAAAGCTCGAGCCTGAAGATCCATCTTCCCAACAAGTCAAGTACTATGAGCAAAGTCAAAGAGCCAAAGACTCAAAACACAAAGCCCGATTCAAAAACCTTCGAAAAACTTATTCGTAAATGTAAACGCATGTTTCAAAAAACATATTCGTAAATGTAAACGAGTGTTCAGGTTAAAGGCAGAATATTAGTTATGGGTAAAAATGGACATCTTTGCACTTACTCAAAAAACTGTTGTAAATGAAAACAGTTATGGATGAAAGATCACTATCCTTGTACTTATTCAGAAAACTGTTATAAATGAAAACAGTTACGAATGAAAGATCATTATCCTTGTACTTATTCAGAAAATTGTTGTGAATGAAAACAGTTATGGATGAAAAAACATTACCCTTGTATTTATTTAGAAACTGTTATCAATAAAAACATTTATGGGTATAAATTCATACCCCTATATTTAAAAACTGTTATAAACAAAAACAATTATTCACTTGTACTAATTCGAAAAGAATGTTGAAAAACAAAAACAGTTACGAGTACAAGTTCATATCGAATCTGTTGAAAAGAAAAAACAGTTGCAAAGTGAGTTATAGACGATGCACAAACACATGTGAAATGTTATGAAAGTTCAATGCAAAAACTTTCTTCAAAACATTGTTAAAGAAAAACATGTGAAATTCCTATCTCTCTTTTGTATATTTACACCATTATGAAGTTGAGACATCTTCTTCATTAAGTGTCGATAAACAAAGGGGCCCTCTTTTATAAACCGTGCCTATTAAGAAAAGGCACGAACAATCTAAGCATTTTTAATGCAAAGTCAAAAATTCAAAGATAAAACAAAAACCTCAAAAAGAAAGCATGCAAAGACTTAAGAGTGAAACAGAAACTCAAAAGCTAAAGTCATGCTAAAATTGATATTAACATATTGCGGCAAAATAAACTAAGTGTTAACTTAGTCTACGTCGAATTAATTTATACATTGATTTCCCCTAAGTTGTCCATTGGGGACTTACGAAGGATCCAACTTTACCCTCGATGGGACTGGGGATAACCACCAATTGATACAAATTTAAAAAAAAAGGGAAGAACCAAGTTCTTTAAACTTTTCCAGATGGAGGGGGTTGTCTTCACTGGCGGGAGGAGAAACTTGAGATGGAGAGACACAAGTAGCAGGGACCTCAAACTCAGGTGAAGAAAGGTTCTGACATTGCTGAGGCTTCTCAATCGTCTCTTTGGTTTTAGAAATTTCGGCTTCCAAGTCAAACCCCTCTTGGCCCATCTCCGTCAATGTGTCAAGACGAACGTTCAGATAAGCCCAGCTAACATAGACAGTTGCTTTGTCTTCAAGAGCTTCATAATCCTTCTCCCACTGTTCAGCTTCAACTCTTAACTCATCTCTTTCAGCTACGGCATCATTGTGAGAGGCCAGCAAAGGAGTGATAGATCTTTCCAGAAGCCGGACCTTCTCTGAAGAGTTACGAAGGTCTTCTTGGGTTTGGGTGAGCAATTGTACAAGTTCACCAGAGTACACCTCCTTCTGGTCCAATAAATCATTCAGGCTCCTGACCTCCTCAGTGGCACGGGATAGTTGCTCAGCAAATGAAGACTCTAGGATACTTTTTTCCTTACCTGCGTGGTTCAAAGATACCTTCTCTATGGCCAATTCTGCTGCAACAAATCTAACTCACTGCTCCAAGGTACACATTTCCTCTTTCATTGCCTCCATGTCAAGCTAGAAACTCTCGTACTACTCCTTCCAATTGATAGCCTCGATTTTAAAATCATTTGCTTCTTGCTCCATTTGAACGACCATCTTCAATAAATATGTGCCTACAATATTAATCTACATAAAAAGGTAATTCAGATACGGTAAGAGCATACATAAGTACGTATGAAAAGCAAGATTTACCTTTAAAGACGAATGCACAATCTCTTTCATCCAAGTCAGGGTACTGTGGCTTTCCAGCTTAGACTTTTCAATCAGTCCTATCAATAGCTTTAACCATACATCAGCCTGGCCCGACTTTTTCAAGAGGCTACCTGTCGTTGGGATTTCTACTACACCTTGCCTCATCTCCCCCTGCTGGAAGACCCTACTTCTACAGCAGAAGGCATGGAAGCGGGGGCGGATAAAGGAGCCACATGCAAAGTAGGGTTAGAGGGAAAAACAACCACGGGAACGGAAATAACGGCGGGAGAAGGAACAACCTTGGGAGCAGAAACAACAGCGGGAGAAATTGCAGGAAGTTCCTTAGGAGCAGGAGGAGAGAAAACAGCAAGAGGGGCTTCATAAAAAACGGTCCAAAAACCTTCACGGAACAGGAGATCAACAGATGCACGAACAAGAGAGGGAGTAGCATCCTCTGGGGAAGAAAGTTCGGATTCAGGTACGGGAGGGTCAACATCAGGTGCAGACTCGTCGTCAGAGACCACCTTACTCCTACGTGACCTATGGACCAGCGAACCCTCCTCTTCCTCTTCCTCCTCTATGGTCATGGACCCACTAGCTTTTCTTTTCAACGAGGAGGAACCAGCAATGATCTCCCGGGCCTTTGCCAGGGACAACCTTGAAGCGGACACAACCGCAGCAGAAATACCACGAGCAACAAACCCTACCAAATGAAAGGGATTAGGTAAAACCTAAAAGAAGGAAGAAGTAAAAACAAAAACTTCGCTTACCGTGGGTCTTAACTGTCACGACCCAAATTTCCAACCTTAGTAATCGTGATGGCGCCTAACACCACACTTGCTAGGCAAGCCAATGTTAGAAGTTCATTGACTAATTTTCCTTAATTAATTACTTCAGCATAATTAATTTAATTTAAATGAACTTAATCAAATTAATTCCCAACAACCACAAAATAAAATAATTAAACTAACCAACTAAATGAAATGAACCACGATAATATTTATAATAACAACTCTAGAACTACCCCAAGGTCTGGTGTCACAATCCACAAACAACTAAAGAATACTACAAATAATGTCTGAAAGAAATAGTGTAACTGTTCTTTATGATATTAAAAAGGTGTATGTAAATATAGGAGAAGACTCCCGGATATCTGCGAACATCGACAAATGTACCTCGTGTCTCCAAACAAAATCGGGTACTCGACCTAGAATCCTTTTCTGCTGAAAGGTACCTGGATCTGTGAAAAAAGGGCACCGAGTGTAGTATCAGTACAACCGACCCCATGTACTGAGTAAGTGCCAAGCCTAACCTCGGCGAAGTAGTGACGAGTCTAAGTCGGTCTTCAACAATTTATTCTTTAACAACGATAAATAATGAACAAGAAATAAATCAAAACAGATAGATAATTAAGTGTTGCAACCAAATAAAATAAAATAACTCAGCTATAACCAATTCTCAAACATCTCTTCAGAGTTCCAAACTTTAACTTTGAATCACGATAGTACTAAGTAGCAAAATAAACATTTTAGCCTTTCAAAACTTTGATCCTCTTTTTCTTGAAAAATCAGTAAAATATGAATGTAAATATCCTCCCTTATCACTGTCACATATTTATATTTTTCCTGTCCACCCTTATCACAGTCATATATATTTATTTCTCATGTCCACCCTTATCACAGTCATATATATTTATTTCTTTTGTCCACCCTTATCACAGTCATATATATTTATTTCCTCTGTCCACCCTTATCACAGTCATATATATTTAAATACTTATTTCAAACTTTCACGATTCAATCCAAGCCTTTCACAATACTTTTAATTCAACCATTATAAATAATAAACTGCATTTTTCTCATGACTTCCTCAATAATCTCTCAACCAAGAAACCAACAAGAATATAAAAATATATGCATTTATTCCATAAAACAATACCAAATCTCTCAGCCATATTTATATCACGAGGAAACCAGTTCAAATAACCAATACTCTTTCTAAATAGTCACAACAATACTAACAACAATTCCACAAGGCCAATTAGTCATAGATACAATAATGAACATGTAACAGTTAAGACAATAATAAAATAAGTGGGGACGGGAAGGGGATCATATTTTAGCAAACACTTTGGGTGGTGCATAGATACTCGTCACCATACCTATACACCACGCCCATGCAATTCACATAACAAACACGTGGGGAGTCCTATTCCCTCAAGCTAAAGTTAGGCCAAACACTTACCTCAATTCCGCAGGCCACTCACTGCTCAATTATTGCTTTTCCTTTTGATTCACCTCTAACTTGCTCGAATCTAATCACAATTAACTTAATATCATTAACTAATGCTAAATGAACTAACTTTATTGAAAATATAATTTTTCCTAAGCTTTTCTCAAAAAAAGTGAAAACCCGACCCCGGGCCCGCTTGGTTTAAACTCGGGGTTCGGACCAAATTACGTTTACCCATTCACCCACGAACCCAAATATGCTATTAGTTTTGAAATCTGAGATTTATTTTATATAAAAAATTCTATTTTTACAAAACCCCTTAATTATACGCAAAACCTAGATTTTTACCATGAGAATTCTTTATTTTTGCCGTAAAAGTGATACAAAATAGTAAGGAATTGAAAGAAGAACGTTTGGAATTGATTACCTATGATTTGGGGGTGAAGATTTCTGAAGAAAACTAGTTTTTAAGGCTGGAACTTCGAAAACTTGGAGAAGAAAGGGTTCTGCCCGGTTTTAATATGATATTTATAACAACTGGAAAGGAGAACTGTGCGCGGATAAAGAGGTGCGATCGTACAAGGTAAGGGACAATTGAGATGTGCGATCGCACAGGGTAGGGGGCTGGGGATGTGCGATCGCGGGAGGATCTGTGCAATCGCACAGTACAAATTTTAGGGCCCCCAGAGCTTGCACTGTACGATCGCGGAAAAGGCCTTGCGATCGCACAGGGTTCCAAACAGGCCTTCTAAATTTACTCTGTGCTATCGCGGACTTTCCTATGCGATCGCACAGAGCAATTACCTGGACACCAAAAAACTTAAAACCAGCAATTACTTCAAGTGCAAAAACATCCCGTGGCCTACCCGAAACTCACCCGAGCCTTCGAGGCTCTAAACAAAACATGCATGCAAGTCTAAAAATATCATACGGACTTGCTCGTGCGATAAAATCATGAAAATAACATGTAAATATATGAATTAAACCTCAAAACTCATCATTTTCATCAAGAACTCTTAAAGTTCATAATTTCTCAATCGGATGTCTGAATCACGTCAAACAAACTCCGTTTTTCACCAAATTTCACAGATAACCTTTAAATATCATAACAAAGTGGTACCGGGCTCCGGAATAAAAATACGGACCCGATACCAATGATTTATAACATTATCTCTTTTTCTTTAATTCATGAACAATTTAGCAAAACGATTTCTTTCAAAAATTGATTTCTAAGACTTGGGACCTCGGAATTCATTTCCGGGCATAAACCCGAGTCCCATATTTTACTGCGGACCTCCCGGGATCGTCGGAACACTGATCCGGGTGTGTTTACTCAAAATGTTGACAAAAGTCAACTGTTGCCAAATTTAAATTCTAAAAATTACTATTTCTCATATTTTCACATAAAAGCTTTCCGGTTTCACGCCCGAATTGCGCACGCAAATTGAGGTATTTAATTTTAGTCTTATTATGGCTATTGAGCATGGAACATAGTCTAATATTTATAAAATCACCCCTTGGGTCATCACAATCTCCACCTCAAAAACACACGTTCGCCCTCGAACGAACATAGAAAATTACCTGAAGTGGCGAACAAGTGTGGGTATTTACTCTGCATGTCTGACTCAGACTCCCAAGTAGCTGCCTCAACGGGTTGGCCTCTACACTGCACTCAAACTGAAGGAAAACTCTTAGATCTCAATTGGCGAACCTTCCAGTCAAAAAAAGCTATCGGTTCCTCCTCATAAGTCAAGTCTTTGTCCAACTGGACAGAGCTGAAATCTAACACGTGGGACGGGTCACCATGATACTTCCGGAGCATAGACACATGTAATACCGGATGAACTGAGGATAACCCTGGGGGCAACTCAAATCAGTAAGCTACCTCCCCCACCTTATCAAGAATCTCAAACAGCCCGATATACCTAGGGCTCAACTTGCCCTTCTTCCCAAACCTCATAACACCCTTCATGGGCGACACACGAAGCAATACTCTCTCTCCCACCATGAATGCTACATTACGAACCTTACGATCGACATAACTCTTTTGCCTAGACTGAGCTGCACGAAGTCTCTCCTAAATAATCTTGACCTTATTTAAGGTCTCCTAAACCAAGTCGGTACCCAACAACCGAGACTCTCCTGGCTCGAACCATCCAGCTGGCGATCGGCACCGTCCACCATATAACGCCTCATAAGGAGCCATCTGAATGCTCGACTGATAACTATTGTTATAACCAAACTCTGCTAGCAGCAAGAACTGATCCCATGAACCCCCAAAGTCAATAACACAAGCACGGAGCATGTTCTCCAATATCTGAATGGTACGCTCAGACTGCCCGTCAGTCTGAGGGTGAAATGTTGTGCTGAGATCTATCTGGGTACCCAACTCACTATGCAATGCTCTCCAGAAGTGCGAGGTGAACTGAGGACCTCGATCTGATATTATGGACACTGGAACACCATGCAACCAGACTATCTCACGAATATACAACTCAGCCAACTGCTCTAAAGTATAAGTACTAGCCACTAAAATGAAGAGTGCTGACTTAGTCAGCATATCTACAATAACCCAAATCGCATTGAACTTCCTCTGAGTCCGTGGGAGCCCAAATACGAAGTCCATAGTGATACGCTCCCACTTTCACTCAGGAATCTTTATCTGCTGAAGCAAACCACCAGGTCTCTGATGCTCATACTTTACCTGCTGACAATTTAAGCAACGAGCCACATAAGCCACATTGTCCTTTTTAATCCTTCTCCACCAATAATGTTGTTTCAAATCTTGGTACATTTTTGCTGCACCTGGGTGAATAAAATACTTGGAGATGTGAGCCTCCTCAAGAATCAACTCACGGAGGCCATTAACATTAGGCACACACAGCCTACCCTGCATCCTCAAAATGCCATCATCTCCAACTGTAACCTGCTTGGCATCACCGTGCCGAACCGTGTCCCTAAGGATTGCCAAATGTGGGTCATCATCCTGCCGCTCCCGGATACGATCAATTAGAGAAGACCGAGCGAAAATACAAGCTAGGACACTATTGGGAGAAATATCCAACCTCACGAACTGATTAGCCAAAGTCTGAATGTCTGAAGCCAACGGTCTCTCGCCGACTGGAATATATGCAAGACTGCCCATACTCACCGCCTTCCTACTCAATGCATCGGCCACCACATTGGCCTTCCTCGGGTGATACAATATAGTGAAATCATAATCGTTTAACAACTCTAACCACCTCCGCTACCTCAAATTTAGATCTTTCTATTTGAATAAGTACTGGAGGCTGCAATGGTCAGTAAACATCTCACACGGCACACCATAAAGATAATGCCTCCAAATTTTCAAAGCATGAACAATAGCCGCCAACTCTAAGTCATGAACAGGGTAATTCTTCTCATGGACTTTCAGCTGACGAGACGCATACGCAATCACCCTGTCGTCCTGCATCAACACTACTCCAAGGCCAACTCTAGAAGCATCACAATACACCATGAAAGAACCCGAATCTGGTGGTAACACCAACATCGGTACTGAAGTCAAGGCTGTCTTGAGCTTCTGAAAGCTCGCCTCACACTTATCTGACCATTCAAATGGGGCACCTTTCTGAGTCAATTTAGTCATTGGGGCTGCTATGGATGAAAACCCCTCCACAAAATGACGGTAGTAACCGGCCAAACCCAAGAAACTCCTAATCTCCGTGGTTGTGGTCGGTCTAGGCCAATTCTTGACTGCCTCTATCTTCTTAGGATCAACCTGAATACCCTCAGCTGATACGATATGACCCAAAAAAGCTATTGAATCTAACCAGAACTCACATTTAGAAAACTTAACATATAACTGATTATCCCTCAAAGTTCGGAGTGCTATACGGAGATGCTACTCGTTCTCTTCCTGGATGCGGGAGTATATAAGAATGTCATCAATGAACACGATCACAAAAGAGTCCAGATGGGGATTGAAAACCCGATTCATTAAGTCCATAAAGGTCGCTGGAGCATTAGTCAGCCCAAAAGACATAACAAGAAATTCATAGTGCCTATACCTCGTATGAAAGGCTGTCTTAGGAATATCGGAAGCCCTATTCTTCAGCTAATGGTAGCCTGACCTCAAATAAATTTTCGAAAAAACTCTAGCACCTTGAAGCTGATCAAAAAGGTCATCTATTCTCGGCAAAGGATATTTATTCTTGATAGTAGCTTTATTCAATTGCCTGTAATCTATGCACATCCTCATTGACCCATCTTTCTTCTTTACAAACAAAACAGGTGCACCCCAAGGCGAGACACTAGGCCTTATGAAACCCTTATCTATCAAATCATGCAACTGTTCTTTCAATTCTTTCAATTCTGGTGGAGCCATCCGATATGGAGGAATGGAAATGGGCTGAGTGTCCGGAGCCACATCAATAGAGGAATCAATATCCCTGTCAGGCGGCATACCCGACAGGTCTGCAGAAACTACCTCAGGAAACTCACGCACGATAGGAACTGAATCTAAAGAAGATACCTCAACATCATAATCATGAATATGATCCAAATAAGCCAAATACCCTTTCTCCACCATGCGACGAGACTTGGCATTTGAAATTACTCGGCTGGGAGAACGACTAGGAGTCCCTTCCCGTTCTAATCGAGGAAATCCAGGTAGGGCTAGAGTAACCATCTTGGCACGACAGTCTAAAATAGCATAATAGGGCGACAACCAATCCATGCCCAATATAATATCAAAAGCAACCATGTCTAGGAGTAAAATTCAACACTAGTTTCAAGACCTTTGATGACCACCACGCATGAATGATATACTCGATCTACCATAATAGCATCCCCCACCGGTATAGACACATAAACAGGAACACTCAAGGGATCACGAGGCACATTCAAATATGAGGCAAAATAGGAGGAAACATACGAATAAGTAGACCTAGGATCAAACAAAACGGAAGCAGCTATATCACAAACTGAGATGATACTTGTAATAACAGCGTCAGAGAATTCTGCCTCGGGCCTAGCTGGAAAATCATATAGTCTGGGCTGAGCCCCACCACCCGAACCACACATCTGGGAGGACCTCCACCTCTATCTATCTATCATCCACCTCTAACATTCTGGCCTCTACCTCTGACTACCTGACCCCTACCCCTTGCTGGCTGGGCAGGTGGTACTGCAGTGGGTGCCAGAATTATGGCACGTGAACCATGATGCTGAAACTAATTGCCTGCATATTTCGGACAAGTCCTCCGAACATGCCCAAATTCACCACACTCGAAACATCCCTCCTAATAAGTATGCTGATCCGAACGAACCGGCTGACCACGATGAATACTCCGCAGAGGGGGTGCTCTAATAGGAGCTGAAGGAGCACGGTAGACTAGCTTAGCAGAAGGAGGTACATAAGAACCACGACCCCCAGAATTACCATGTGAAACCTAAAGCGCTGAGTGGAATGGCCTGGATGAATGGCCTCTACTAAATGAAGTCCCGCCTCCAGATGAGGCACTACTGAAAACACCGGAATGGCGAGGTCTCTTGTCGGACCCCTGACCTCCCATCCCAAGAACTATCTCAACCATACTAGCTATATTAGCCGCATCCTAAAGAGAAATATCGGACCCTGTCTCCTTGGCCATCTGCAACCTGATGGGCTAAGCAAGGCCATCAATAAACCGTCTGATCCTCTCCCTCTCTGTGGGCAATATAAGAATAGCATGTCTAGTCAGATCCACAAAATGAGTCTCGTACTGAGTCACAGTCATGCTACCCTGTTGTAGTCGCTCAAACTGACGACGCTTATCCTCTCGAGTAGTAACAGGTAAGAACTTCTCAAAAAAGAGATGAGAGAACTAATCCTAATTTAGAGCAGGTTATCTAACTGGCTTAGTTAACAAATATTCCCTCCACCATTGTTTGGCGGAATCAGTCCTCTGAAAAGCCGCAAAATCGACCCAATTGGTCTCCAGAATACCCATATTACTCAACACCTCGTGACATCTATCCAGATATTTCTGTGGGTCCTCTGAAGTAGAACCACTGAAATGGACAGGAAATAGCTTAATGAACCTGTCAAGTCTCCACAAAGCATCTGACGACATGGCTGCCCCATTAGTGGGCGGCACTGCTGCAACTGGCTGAATTACCCCAACGGTATTAGTCACTAGGGTCTGAACCTGAGGAGTAGTCTGAACTGGAGTGTGAGTAGTAGGAGTCGGGACCCCTCCTCCAGCCTGAGATACGTCTGCTGCAACAAGAAAGGTGCCAGTCTGGGCCACACTCTCCATAAGGCCCACTAAACGGACCAAAGCATCTTGAAGAACTGGGGTAGCAATAAACCCCTCAGGAAATTGAGCTGGTCTAGCGGGTGCAGTCTGAGCCGGAACCCCCTCATCAATCTCAATCTGGGGTCCCGCAGCTGTGGCTGCTACCTGAGCAACGGGCTGAGTCCTGCCCCTGCCTTGGCCTCTGGCATGGCCTCGGCCTCTGCCCCCAGTAGGAGCTGCTGCTGCTGGAGGTCCGGAACTCTGGTTAGCAGAAAATGAAGCACGTGTTCTCGCCATCTGCGAGAGAATAGAAGAATCCGAATCAGTATTGGAGATACAAGAATCACACGATAGAATAGAAATAAAAATGGAGTTTTTTCCTAACTCAATAGCCTCTGAGAGATCAATACAGACGTCTCTGTCCGATCCTTTAGACTCTACTAAGCTTGTTCGTGGATTGTGAGACCTAAGTAAACCTAGTGCTGTGATACCAACTTGTCACGACCCAAATTTCCAACCTTAGTGATCGTGATGGCGCCTAACACCACACTTGCTAGGCAAGCCAATGTTAGAAGTTGATTGACTAATTTTCCTTAATTAATTACTTCAGCATAATTAATTTAATTTAAATGAACTTAATCAAATTAATTCCCAATAACCACAAAATAAAATAATAAAACTGACCAACTAAATGAAACAAAGCACGATAATATTTATAATAACTCTAGAACTACCCCAGGGTCTGGTGTCACAATCCACAAACAACTAAAGAATACTAGACATAATGTCTGAAAGAAATAGTGTAATTGTTCTGAATGATATAAAACAGTGTATGTAAATATTGGAGAAGACTCTCGGATATCTGCGAACGTCGGCAGATGTACCTCGTGTCTCCAAACGAAATCGGGTAGTCGACCTAGAATCCTCTACTGCTGAATGGTACCTGGATCTGTGCAAAAAGAGCACCGAGGGTAGTATCAGTACAACTGACCCCATGTACTGAGTAAGTGCCGAGCCTAACCTCGGCGAAGTAGTGATGAGGCTAAGTCGGGCTTCAACAATTTAATCTTTAACAACGATAAATAATGAACAAGAAATAAATCTAAACAAATAGATAAATAAGTGTTGCAACCAAATAAAATAAAATAACTCAGCTATAACCAATTCTCAAACATCTCTTCAGAGTTCCAAACTTTAACTTTAAATCACGATAGTACTAAAATATTTAAAGAGTATTAAAATAAACATTTTAGCCTTTCAAAACTTTGATCCTCATTTTCTTGAAAAATCAGTAAAATATGAATGTAAATATCCTCCCTTATCACTGTCACATATTTATATTTTCCCTATCCACCCTTATCACATTCATATATATTTATTTCTCCTGTGCACCCTTATCACAGTCATATATATTTATTTCTCCTGTCCACACTTATCACAGTCATATATATTATTTCCCCTGTCCACCCTTATCACAGTCAAATATATTTATATACTTATTTCAAACTTTCACGATTCAGGCCAAGACTTTCACAATAGTTTTATTTCAACCATTATAAATAATAAACTGCATTTTTCTCATGACTTCCTCAATAATCTCTCAACCAAGAAACCAACAAGAATATCAAAATATATGCATTATTTCCACAAAACAATACCAAACCTCTCAGCCATATTTATATCACGAGGAAACCAGTTCAAAAAACCAATACTCTGTCTAAATAGTCACAACAATACTAACATCAATTCCACAAGGCCAATTAGTTATATATACAATAATAAATATGTAACAGTTAAGACAATAATTAGATAAGTGGGGAACGTAAAAGGAGATCATATTTTAGCAAACACTTTGGGTGGTGCATAGATACTCGTCACCACACCTATACACCACGCCCATGCAATTCACATAACAAACATGTGGGGAGTCCTATTCCCTCAAGCTAAAGTTATTCCAAACACTTACCTCAATTTTGCAGGCCACTAACTGCTCAATTATTGCTTTTCCTTTTGAATTCACCTCTAACTTGCTCGAATCTAGTCACAATTAACTTAATATCATTAACTAATGCTAAAGGAACTAACTTTATTGAAAATATAATTTTTCCTAAGCTTTTCTAAAAAAAAGAAGTGAAAATCTGACCCCGGGCCTGCTTGGTTTAAACTCGGTGTTTGGACCAAATTATGTTTACCCATTCACCCACGAACCCAAATATGCTATTAGTTTTGAAATCCGAGTTTAATTTGATATAAAAATTTGATTTTTACAGAACTCCTTAATTCTACCCAAAACCTAGATTTTTACCATGAAAATTCTTTATTTTTGCTGTAAAAATGATACAAAATAGTAAGGAATTGAAAAACAAGGTTTGGTATTGATTACCTATTAATTGGGGGTGAAGCTTTCTGAACAAAACTCGTCTTTAGGGCTGGAACTTTGAAAAATTGGAGAAGAAAGGGTTCTGCCCGGTTTTAATCTGATTTTTATAACAAATGGACAGGAGAACTGTGCGATCGCGGATAAAGAGGTGCGATCGCACATGGTAAGGGACAGTTGAGTTGTGCGATCGCATGAGGGTCAGTGCAATCGCACATGGTAAGGGGCTGGGGTTGTGCGATCGCGGGAGGGTCTTTGCAATCACACAGTACAAATTTTAGGTCCCCTAAAGCTTGCACTGTGCGATCGCGGATAAGGCCTTGCGAACGCACATGGTTCCAAACAGGCCTTCTAAATTTACTCTGTGCTATCGCGGACTTTCCTATACGATCGAACAGAGCAATTACCTAGACACTAGAAAACTTAAAACCAGCAATTACTTCAAGTGCAAAAACATCTCGTGGCCTACCCGAAACTCACCCGAGCCCTCGGGGCTCTAAACAAAACATGCACGCAAGTCTAAAAAAATCACACGAACTTTCTCGTGCGATAAAATCATGAAAATAACATGTAAATCTATAAATTAAACCTGAAAACTCATCATTTTCATCAAACTCTTAAAGTTCATAATTTCTCAACCGGATGTCTGAATCACGTCAAACGAACTCCGTTTTTCACCAAATTTCACAGATAACCTTTAAATATCATTAAAAAGTTGTACGCGGCTCCGGAACCAAAATACGAACCCGATACCAATGATTTTTAGCATTATCTATTTTTCTTTAATTCATGAACAATTTAGAAAAACAATTTTTTCAAAAATTGATTTCTAAGGCTTGGGACCTCTGAATTCATTTCCGGGCATACGCCCGACTCCCATATTTTACTGCGGACCTCCCGGGATCGTCGGAACACAGATCCAGGTCCGTTTACTCAAAATGTTGACCAAAGTCAACTTTTACCAAATTTAAATTCTAAAAATCACTATTTCTCATATTTTCACATAAAAGCTTTCTAGTTTCACGCCCGGACTGTGCACGCAAATTGAGGTATTTAATTTTAGTATTTTTATGGCTATTGAGCATGGAACGGAGTCTAAATTTTATCCCCTTGGGTCATCACATTAACCTTCCAACACAACCTCCCACATAGGTATTTCCATGAACGTTTTTCTAAAGGAGTAATCGACAAGAGTTTTTCTACCCAATAACGAAAACCGGAGACATTCTCAACGGTTCCAATGATTGCTACAAAGAAAAGAAACAGTCATGGTACTGATAAATTATCAAAAGCAAAGGAAAGGAAAGTGAGAAATACTTTACTCACGTGCAAGATTCCACTTCTCAGTGAAGGGGAGATTTTCTTCACCTACTAAACCTGCAGTAGGGACAGTAACATACCGAACATACCACCCTCGGTCTTTGTCTTCATCTGGAGTAACTAACACCCTTTTGCTCCTAGCCTCAAGAGTAAACACTCCTTGGCGGAACGTCATTGGAGAATAGAGGTGAATAAGATGATGAAAAGTGAAGGGTACGGAATCTAAATTAGCAAAATACCTAAGGCACGCGATAACTCACCAAACAAGAGGACCGACTTGTCCCAAACAAATTTGGAAGAATCGACAAAACTCGATGATAACAGGGTCGATGGGAGGCTTGAATCTTAATGTGAAAGGAGAAGTATAAACAAAAGAGTGCCCAGTATTGTAAGAGGTTATTATTTAGTTACCATAGGGAACAACAACAAGAAAATCATGTTTCGAGTAACAATCCCTGCGTACGAGAGACACCTAACCCTCTGTTATTTGGGTTGGATAAAGTTCAGCACTTTCCTGCGAAGTCATTAAAGAAAGTTGCTCACTCATGGCTTGACTATCCTTGGCAAAAGAAAACTCTGCAGGTACTATCTCATCGACCCTCGGCTCTCGTAACGGTTCATTGTGTTCTCTACTCTTTGATGAAGATCTATAAGCATTAGCCCTTGAAGAAGATAAAGAAACAGAAGACCTAGAAGAAGATGGGGGAGTAACATGGGGAGAAGAAGAACCCCTGGAAGGATTAGAACCCAAGCTTCTAAGCCTACCGCCTCTCCTACTCTGTGTAGGAGCAGAAGAAGGATTCAATTCATTTACAACGATGACCTTTTTAGATTGCTGGCTAGAAGAAGACATATTTACGAAGGCGAAGAATTTACAAGCAAAGAATGAATGATTAGAAGTTTTCCGTGAAAGTAAAGAAAGGAAAAAGAGTATTTATACTCGAGGTCAACCATCAAAAAATAGAAAATAATAGTGATGTGAAAGTCATAATTAAAGTTGTCACTTCGTGACTGATGCAGCCGCAAAAAAGCCCTAAAAAATGATGAATAGTTGTAGAACCAACACGGGAATTCCACGTGGCACAGTCATTAATTGGAAGTGACAAATGACACATACACTCAGAGACAGATGCAATGGGTACAAGTGAAGTGGCGGAAAAATATTCCCGCCATAAATGAGTATCCACTTACCAAATATTAATCAATAAATAAATGGTAAGTGTGGGGGCTATCTGTATTGGTAAAAATGAGCTTCACACGTGTAACAATTTTGAAGACTCAGCAATCTATGTGGATCAATGAAATCATGACAATTGGACGGAACTTTATGAAGAGGTACGGGATAAAGAGGAACGAAATAGCATACCCACGGGGTAATCAGATACGAGAGTCTCAAACTAATCGAGAAGATTAAGAGACACACTCAGAATGTATTAAGGCGAAATAGAGGGCAGATTCGGAGGTCATCAATCAATGAGACAAAATGTTATAGAATCTTCACGCAACAGTTACGGTTAATCATTGTAACGTTACATTAATGTCATTATTAGTCATTAATGCTCAAATCACTGAAAAGAGTAGACGTTATATTAATAAATTCCCTATAAAATAGAGTAAAATATAACTTGTAAGGACACACTTGAACCGCTATTGTAATATACTTACTTTTTACGTATTTTACTGTTATATATTTACAAAATTACTTACAATCATCAGCATATTTTCTAGTAATCAGAAACCCGTGTTTTTCTTAAAACAGCTTTGGCAAAGAATCTAATTCTTTGGTCCTTTGTAATGTAGTTAGCAACAAGCCTCGAGATCAGCTTGGCCCAACACCAGAATCTGCACAGGAAGTGCAGAGTGCAGTATCAGTACAACCGACCCCATGTACTGGTAAGTGTTGAGCCTAACCTCGGCAAAGTAGTGACGAGGCTAGGACAAGACACCCACAAACAACCTATGCAGTATAACCATACATATAGAAATGATAGTAATAAGATAAATAAGACATGAGATATTTAGGAAGGGGACATGCTGAGGGGATCATAATATAAGGATAAAAAACAATGATAAAAATCGGATCAATCAATTTGACTTAAACATATAAAACAAGTAAAAATGATAAAGGAAACTGCACGGCATCACCCTTCGTGTTTTTACTCTCAACCTCACCATATGAAACAATAGAAAGCTACGGCATCACCCTTCGTGCATTAACTTTATCATACTATGACATGACATCACCCTTCGTGCATTACACTCACAAAACATGGCACATCATAACCCTTCGTGCATTAACACTCTCTCATAAACATTTGCACGGCATCACCCTTCGTGGTTTATACTTTCCCTCACCAAAACAATGAACAGTAACAACGGAGAGATAGAAATATCAAAAATCAAACTTACTTCAACATTTAATACCACAATACCAACCTCAACTTTGAACCAATACTAAATAAGTACAAAATTTTCGTAAAACAAGATAAAAGTTGCTCAACATAGCGAATGGCTAAGCTAAACATGAACAATACGATTAAAGAATACAACAGTTACAAGAATAAGACTCACTCGCATGTTATGACTCGACAACAACACATAGGTGCTCGTTACCTCACCTATATATTGTACTCAACAACCAAACACATAGCAAATAGTTAAATAATACCTAATCTCTCAAGCCAAAGTTAGACACACACTTACCTCGCTCTAACGGACAAATTCAAAGCTCAGCCATTGCTTTTCATCTAGATTCATCTTCCAAACCACTCGTATCTAGTCATAATTAACTTAATAACATTAATTATTGCTAAAGTAATCAATTCCAATACATAAATGTAGTTTTCCCAAAAGTTTCCTCCAAAAAGTCAAAAATCGACCCCAGGCCCGCTTGGTCAAAACTCGAGGTTCGGACCAAAACCCAATCACCCCAAGCCCGAATATATAATTAGCTTTGAAATCCGACCCCAAATCGAGGTCTAAATCCCCAATTCGCAAAATCCCTAATTTCTACCATGAAAGAACAAGGTATAAGACTAGGAATTTAACGGGTGATGATTGAAATTGAAGGAAATGAGTTAAAGGATACAAACCTATGAATTAGTGTTGAGTTTCCCCTTCAAAATCGTACCTAGGCCGGGCTCTAATGGAGTGTTTGCGAAAAATGGGAAGAATCCTGTTTTTGGTTATGTTTTAAGTGTTGGGCGACAGTGTTCATCGCGATCGCGAAGACACTGTCGTGTTCGCTAAGAGCAGCCTCATAAGAACTTACGCGATCGCGAATCTCTTATCGCGTTTGCGAAGGCTACACCCCCTTGCCTTCACATTCGCGAGCCCTTTCCCGCGTCCACGATGAAAAGACGATTGACCCTTCCTGTCACGACCCAGAATCCTAATCCATGTCGTGATGGTGCCTAACGACGGGGTTAGGCAAGCCAATATGAATTACACTAGGTGTTACCCTTCCCATTCGATTACGCAAGTCAATACTATCAATTTTAAACAATTAAATCATGAGGATAGCTTGATATGAAACTAAATCATAACAATATATGGCCAAAATAAAGCATATGTATGCATATACAACCCCAACTCCCAAAATATACAGTAAGTGTGTGCCAGGAACTAGTGTCACGAGTGTCATGGGCATACTAACGGAATATACAAAAGGTAATAATATATACAAATCCACAGTCTGGATTAAATAGACGGGGAAAACAACAAAAGTAAATGAAACTCCATGGTGCTGATGGGGATCGCCAGGAGAAAGCAGCTCACCGTGAAGTCAAGTCCACTAACTCAGGGTCTATCTTCGGTACAATAACCAGAAGCACCGGCCTCAGAACCTGTATAGTTAAGTACATAAGTGCAGCATGAGTACATATTAAAATAAATATGTACCTAGTGAGTATCCCGCCTAATCTCGAAGAAGTAGTGACGAGAGGTCGACTCGATACTCACTAAGGTCCAACAGTAATAACATATGATAGAATATAATGAAATGCAGTAGGCATGTCAGGAAATAAGCAACAAGTACATATCAAGAGCAGAAATCCAAACAACTACTAAATTAAGCAATAATGCACTTTCAAGGGTAAGACCACCGAAACGAAACCATAATCACCAAATCTTAGATCCGCCGTGGCGTACGGCCCACTCCCATAAAGTACCTTCTAAACTCGTTGTGGCGTACGACCCGATCCCATATGTATCTCAAGTATTTCTCAACAATGTCGTGGCGTACGACCGGATCCCATATATATATTTCAATTTCTTTTCAACTCTGTCGTCGCGTACGACCCGATCCCATATATATATTTCAATTGCTTTTTCAACTCTGCTGTGGCGTACGGCCCGATCCCATATATATATTTCAATTACTTTTTTAACTCTGCCATGGCGTACGACCCAATCCCATATATATATTTCAATTACTTTTTATAACAAATTCCTTTCCATTCAACAATTTCCATAAAGCCTCAGAGGAACAATACTATACAAAACATAATCGCATAGTACATATGGCGTCACAATGAATCATATAAAGCATTGCAAGGAAGCCTATAAGACATTACGAGGAAGCATATAAGGCATATAAGGCATTACGAGGAAGCATATAAGGCATGATGTGGGCCTAACTACCCGGACATAACAACAATAGCCGCTACGTATGGACTCTCGTCACTTGGCGCGTACCTAGCCCCCAAACAATTTACACATAGCATATACATCACCTATGGGGACAATTCCCTCTTACAAGGTTAGAAATGAGACTCACCTCGTGTCGAATCTACCCCTAGGACCACAATTGCGCCCCAAACTCCGAACTCTACACCCGAGGACTCACAACTAGCCAAAAGGTATACAATAATATCAATGCATGCACAATGCTTAAGTTATCTTAGTTATTCACTAAAATCGCTATTGTTGAAGAATTCCCAAATTCCAACCCCGGTCCCGCATGCTGAAATTCCAAAAATTCTCGAAGGGATCACTCACCTATAGCCTAAGGATCATTAAGGTGTGATTTCTACTTGAATTCATGGCCTAAAATGGAAAAATCACTAAATCCCCAAGAACCCTAAAATTACTACCTAATTCTATGATTTTAGATAATTTAGTAGGGAATTTAACTAGGAATTAATGTTTGAAACTAGTAAAACCATGGAATTTACTTACCTCAATAACAGTGGTGGAAGGTTCCTTGAAGAGCTCTCTAAAAACTTGAGGAGAAGATGAAAATGGAGGAAATATGCTACGTCTCGTATTTAATAAAACTGGCCAGGGATTCCTTCACTACGATCGCGACAAGGGCCCTGCGATCGCGAAGGCCAACTGCCAGACCTCTGCGATCGCAGCAGAGGTCCTGCGATCGCGACAAGGGCCCTGCGATCGCGAAGGCCAACTGCCAGACCTCTGCGATCGCAGCAGAGGTCCTGCGATCGCGAAAAGTAATTGTGCCCAGCCTCGACTTGGCACTATGCGATCGCGAGGATGGGCTGCGATCACGAAGGCATGGAGTCTGGCCTTCTGCGATCGCGAAGAGGAAGATGCGATCGTGAAGAACAATCAGCAGCCCAGAAAAATTCCTTCTCCGTGATCGCGACCCACCTTCTGCGATCGTAGAGAAGGAAACCAGACAACAAAAATGTGGTTTTTCCAACTTAGCTCCCGAGGGTCCAAAACTCACCCGAGCCCCTCGGGACCCCGTCCAAAAGCACCGGCAAGTCTGATACGGACAACGAAACTTAGAATTCAACCCCAAAACCAAATTGAATCAAGCTAAGAACTTAAGATTCTAGAATTCTTTTCAATGCGCCGAACCGACCTATACTACTCAGAATGATTTCAAATTTTGCAGACAAGTCGTAAATGACATAACAGAACTATTCCCAGTCTCGGAATTGCATTCGGACCTCGGTAACATAAAATCACATTCAAAACCAAATTTTAAATTCTATGAAAATCCTCAAAACTTCATTAACTCTAAATTTTCCCATTTTGATCCGAAACCCGTCAAATCAAATCTGTTTCTTACCAAATTTCACAAATAACTTAAATAACACATATTGAACCTATCCCGGGCTCCGAAACCATAATACGGGCCCGGCAGCATAAGTTTCACATCGAGGTTCATTTTTATAAGCTTTTATTATTTTCAGAAAACAATTTTATTTAAAAATTCATTTCTCGGACTTGGGTCCTCGGAATTCGATTCCAGGCATACGCCCAAGTCCCATATTTTCCTACGGACCTTCCTGGACCGCCAGATCACGGGTCCGGGTCCGTTTACCAAAAATGGTTACCAAAGTCAACTTTATTCAATTAATTATCATAAATTCAACTCTTTATCAAGTTTCCACATAAAGGCTTCCCGGCTACGCGCTCGGGCTGCGCACACACATCGAGGTGGGATTAACAGAGGCTTTCAGTGCCTCAAAACACAGTCATAATTAAATTTACATAAGATGACCTTTTGGGTCATCACACCTCCCCCAGGTCCCATATGCTACGCGTTCACGTCGAGCTGGCCCCGATCGCAAAGGGTAAGGCCCCTATCACTCCGGGTTCGCGAACCAGGCTCTGTGTTCGCGTAGAGTAAAATCCTACCCAACTCATGTTCCCCTTCACGATCGAGAGAGTGACTACGCGATTGTAAAGCACAACAGATCAGACACCAGGTTCAGCAATTCACACCAGATTTTCTACTTCAAAAACATCCCGTAGCCTATCTGAAACTCACTGAGCCCTCGGGGCTCAAAACCAAATATATACACAAGTCTAAAAATATCATACACACTTGCTCGTGCGATCAAATCGCCAAAATAACACCTAGAACTACGAATTTAGCACCATACTGAATGAAATTTTCAAGAAAGCTTCAAATATCATAGACAATTTCCGTTCCTCACCAAATTTCACAGACAAGTCCTAAATATCATGACGAACTTGTACCGGACTCCGAAACAAAAATACGGACCCGATGCCGACAAGATCTGACATTAACCAATTTTTTAAAACCATTAGATTTTCAGTCTTTCAATTTTGAACAAATTCATATCTTTGAGTTAGGGGCCTCCGAATTTGATCTGACATTAACCAATTTCTTAAAACCATTAGATATTCATATCCTTAAAATATGATCTCAAGTGTTTGTTTCTTGCGCGGTAACATTATAGTGTTCGTACCTCTATGTGTGTTTGGAATATGATCTTCAGACTTGTTTAATATGTGTTTCATTCACCAAGTATTGGAAATGTAGTTATAAAAATGAAACTGTATTTGTGTCCTTATGTAATTCTATAAAAAGAGAAGTATACTTCTGTGGTAGGTTGTATTATGGTAGTTGGTTTACATTTAAAGAGCCTCATTGGCAATTAAATCTATGGAGAGAGAAAATTCGTTAGTTGTTAAGGGTACTTGGGAGTAATGTTTAACTCTAGGTTGGGCTGCTCTCTTCAGCAAAAGCATTTTCCTGGGCCTTGAGACCCTTGGGAAACATTGAAGTGTTGGGAGATTCAAAAGGGGCATCGACCTTGAGTGAGACTCTCTTCTTATCCCTTAATCCATTGACACTTGTTATTCTCTTTGGGTTTAGTGTTTAATGACAACAGAAGGTTTTCAATATAAATTATTTGCCATATATAACCACCACATTAGTATAAGTTCTCACGGTAGAGTGTTGATAGTTTGTTATATTTTGTTCCAATCATTTTCTTATGTGTTTCATGCATTATCTATTGGCCTTCTCTTTTTTTTTTTTTCATAACATGTACATTTGTTTGGGCCTGTTGAGTTCCTAAGGAACTTAGGCCCAAGTCCATCGTTGCTGTATATTCTTGAAATTCAAAGTCAAATGTCGCCCTCCCTATTATTGATGGGACAACCTCTTTGAGGCCCAAATACCAGAGTCGAATCCTCTCCTTTAAACTTCTTTATTATTTACTACTTCGTTACCTTAGTTATACTGCCTTGTCGCATTTTGCTGCATTCTTGTTGTTGTTTTATCACACATGTATACAACAATTATATATTGGATTGACTACTTTACTTTATATCTTAAGTCATATAAAACTTAGGCAAGACTTAAATAACATAGGATTAAAAGAAGTATTAGATAGTAACCAATCCCACATTCGCTAATTATAAGTTATTCTGCCATGTTTTCGCTAACTTCTCTTAAAGATTTTGAAGCCCAAAAGCTTAGCAACAGACAACAGCTCCTCTTTCAAAAGAAAACCAAACTGAATCGCAAGTCTGATCTTCAAAAAAGGGAAATGAAATCATTTTTAAAAAAAATAAAGTGTTGTCGCCCAAAAAGTTTTCAAAATGGTTTTCCTTCAAGTTTAAAATCAAGGTATATCTTAGGCTTACTCTCATAGAACCTTCATCCCATCAGATCAATACGCACCTCTGTGTTTTAGGAACAAGTGCTTAAATTTAGTTCTCCTTTCTTTTTACATATTTTCCCTTAATACAAACATCATATATACTTCTAAGCTCTTTTTAAGCATAAATGCAATAACATCCTTTTTCTTAAACTCTTCTTTAAATCCATCCTTTTTGAAACTACACTCTTCCCACATAGGAATTATGCCCTAATGTATGGTAAGCTTTAGAACACTAGTTAAGGCATAATATAAATAATTCTAAATCTAGTCTAAGTCCTATGGAACTAACTCAGGTAGATTTTAAGGGGTGCCTAAAACCTTCCCCTTAGAAGAACAAGAACCCTTACCCGTAATCTCATCGGTTAGTAGACTAATAAAGAATATGACTTAGTAATTAAATAGTTACCCTAAATACCTTTAAATATTAGGTGGCGATTCTCTTTCATCAACAACAGAGCAACCACAAGTTGAATATTGTTTTGACTAGGGTGCAACACTCTTGAATGAAACTATATTTCGTTTTGGTTTTGTAGGAAAACTTGATCTTAAAATCATTTTCCCGATTTTGGTTTTTAAAAAAAAAGGATTTTCAGCTTTTGAATATGTTCTGAACTTCAAGAATTCCAACAGCTAGTATATGTAAAAGTGAAAACTACAAAGCAGAAATGATTACGTATGTTAAAGTTGCTTAACTAATGCAGGAGAGCAATTCCTTTTAGTTTTACCTATGTTTTTTAGCTTGCCTAGATTTCTAAAGTAATTCAAAGGTAATAAAAGAAAGTATTCACTCAATCATTGTCAGTGTTATATCAGCAGCAACGAACAACAACAGCACCTTTAGGGTAAAAATTGCACGGCGCGCCCTATTTGGTCGCCCCTATTTAACTTATATCTTTTTTTTAAAAATATTTAACTTGTACCCACTTTTAAATAACTTCAACCCCCTTTCTCCTCCTCCTTCTCCTCCTTCGTTTTCTTCTTTTTCTTCTTGTTTCTTCTGTTGATGTTGGTTGTTCTATGGAACTTCAGTTCATGGGATGATTGCCATAAATATGTTTATCAGATTATTTAAAAATAAATTATAAATTATTACGTAAGTTACAAGTAACTTCAGCTCTAGAGCTGAAGTTCGACAGTTACAAAACAAAAACTTCATCTCTAGAGTTGAAATTCGACAGTTACAAAACAAAGACTTCAGCTCTAGAGCTGAAGTCTTTGTTATTAAACAAAACTTTCGCCAGTTACAAAACAAAAACCTGAAGTTCGCCAATTAAAAAACAAAAACTTCCGCTCTAGAGCTGAAGTTCGCCAGTTACAAAAACGAAAACTTCAGCTATAGAGCTGAATTCGCCAGTTACAAAACAAAAACTTCAGCTCTGAAGTTTGCCAGTTACAAAAATAAAAACTTCAGCTCTAGAGCTGAAGTTCGCCAGTTACAAAATAAAAACTTCAGCTCTAGAGCTGAAGTTTGCCAGTTACAAAAACAAAAGCTTCAGCTCTAGAGCTGAAGTTCGCCAGTTACAAAGCAAAAACTTCAGCTCTGAAGTTCGCTAGTTACAACAATAAAAACATCAGCAATTACAAACAAAAACTTCAACAAATAGAGAACAAAACTTCAGCTACTATGCTTAAGTTCATCAATTACAAACAAAAACTTCAACAAATAGAGAACAAAACTTCAGCTACTATGCTTAAGTTCATCAATTACAAACAAAAACTTCAGCACACTTGGTTCAGCACACTTGCTACTTCACGCCCGTCTACTAGAATGCAAAAGTTTTGCGTGATTGCCTTTACTCCTTCAGCCCCGTATGCTGAAGTTATGCAAAAAAGCGGGTACACTTGCAATTTTTTTTGCTAAGCGGACACAAGTTAAAACGTGACACAAAAAGCGGGTATAGATGTAAATGCCCCACCTTTAGGTGACTCCAAGTTCGGACTAAATTTAGGGCTTGAATTCTTTGAGAACACGGTAGGCCCAACTCAGATTCATGCAAAAAGAAAAAAAAGAGAAGGTCATTAGATACAAGGCCCAATTCAACATTTAAACACAAGTAATATCAGTATAGGCCCAAGATAAAATTGTACCAAATACTGGTAATTAAGAATGCAATAAAATTAATGTAAGGCCAAAGAGAGTAAGCAAATTGACAGTGAGGCCTTTCTTTCATTTTGCACTAACCTAAAGAGATTGATAAGTGTCAATGATTAAAAGCTTTAGGTATAATTCCATTCATGTCCAAGACACCCTTGGTGGTGGAGATGAGAGTTAGAAGGACAGTGTCTATATTCGAAAATCAGTTTGGGTTCATGTCGGGTCGTCTAACTACATAATCTATTCACCTTATTAGGAGGCTGGTGGAACAGTTGGGGATAGGAAGGAGGATCTGCACACGGTGTTTTTTTACCTGGAGGAAGCGTATGACAAGTTGCCTATGGAGGTCTTTTGGAGATGACTGAAGGCTAAAGGTGTGTCAGTCGCTTACATCAGGGAAATTAAAGACATGTATGATGGAGCTAAAACTCGGGTTAGGACAGTGCGAGGCGGATCTGAGTATTTTTCGATTTTTATGGGGTTACACCAAGGTTCTGCGCTCAACCCATTTTTATTTGCGCTGGTGATGGATACTCTCACATACCATATTCAAGGGGATGTGCTATGGTGCATGTTATTTGCTGATGACATAGTTCTGATTGATGAGATGTGAGGCGGCATTAACGAGAGGCTAGAGGTTTGGAGACAAGCCCTTGAGTCTAAGGTTTTAAAGTTAAGCAGGACGAAGACAGAATACCTGGAGTGCAAGTTCAACGTCGAGTCGAGGGGAGAGGGCATGGATGTGAGGCTTGGATCTTAAGTCATCTCCAAGTGAGGCAGTTTCAAGTACATTGGGTCGGTTATTCAGGGGGATGGGGATATCGACAAGGATGTCGCACACAGTATAGGGGTGGGGTGGATGAAAAGAGGTTAGCATCTGGAGTATTATGTGACAAAAAAGTGCCATTGATGCTCAAAGTAAGCTTTATAAAGCGGTGGTTAGACCATCCATGTTATATGGGGCAGAGTGTTGGCCAGTTAAGAACTCACATATCCAAATGATGAAAGTAGTATAAATGAGGATGTTGAGGTAGATGAGCAAAAAAACTAGGATAGACAAGATTAGGATTGAAGATATTCAGGAGAAGGTGGGAGTGGCTCCTATGGATGACAAGATGTAGGAAGTCAGACTCAGATGGTTCGAGCACGTGCAGAGGAGAAGCTAGCGGTTGGTGTTGGCCGGTACGAGAAGAGGCAGGGAGAAGCCTATGAAGTAGTGTAGAGAGGTGATCAGGCAGGACATGACATGGCTTCAGGTTTTCGAGGACATGGTCCTTGATGTGAAGGTGTGAAGGTTGAGCCTTGCGGTTGTAGGTTAGAAAGTAGTTGAGTATTTTTTTACTTTATTCTGGGTGCGAGACTATCCTGAGAGGGTTTTGTCATAGTACCAGGCTTTATTTGGTTGTTACTATTATTATTTTTCATCTATTTCTGGTCCTTATGTTACTGTTACTATTTCTATGATTTATATTGATGGTACTGATTTATTATCTCTGTTCGTCTTCTTGAGCCGGGGTCTTTCGGAAACAACCTCTCTACTCCTCAGGGTAGGGGTAAGGTCTGCATACTCACTACCCTCCCGAGACCCCACTTGTGGGATTACACTGGGTTATTTTTGTTGTTGTTGTTTATCTTGGGCAAGACACCCTTGGATCCCTGGCACATCCGAGCAGTGCTTGTGTCAGGGAGGGTATCTCAACCACAAACTAAATCTTACTCTTAAATACCTTTAACCCCTCACACTTACTCTTCCAAATAGGTTTAAGAGCCAATTAAGTGCTCAGTGTTGTCACGACCCCAAATCTAAACTAGTCCTGATGGCGCCTATCATGGAACTAGGCCAGCCAATTTAATACTCAAAACGTAAAGAATCTTTCATTTTTTATCATTACTAAACTGATAATCCATAAAATTTCCGTATAATCATTTTTAAAACAGATAAAGCTATGCCAAATGTTAAATTCAACCCCAAGATCCCGGAGTCACTGATCATGAGCATCTAACAAAAAATGTACAAGTCTGGAAAATAAGCTCTATAATAATAAGAGGGAGACAGTAGGGCTGCGGACACGTGCAACTACCTCGCAAATCTCCGATAAATCCCTGGGGCAGGTATCAGCTCACTCCGCCCTAGCACCTGAATCTGCACACAAGGTGCATGGAGTAATATGAGTACGCCAACTCAGTACTAATGAAAGTAAATAATGTATAAGGGCTACGAAACACGTAAAAACAGTCATCTATACACAGTAAATGCAATCCTTCTTTCATAAACACATATACGATATCGTGTAACATTTAAAAGTCAATCTCAGTAAAAATATCCTTTGAAAATGAACCTTTTCACAATTTCCATGGAAATCAAAATGATTCCATATATATAAATGATAAGGTTCATAAATAGTTTTTTGGATAAAAACATGTATCATAAACTTCCCCTCGGGCGTATCATCACTCGGTATCAGCCTCGAGGGCTACCTCATAGCCACTCATGCCTCCTAATCACTCGTCACTCGCACTCAGTAGGTACCTGTGCTCTGGGGTGTACAGACTCCGGAGGGGCTCCTACAACCCAAGCGCTAATATCAGCCATCTCGTGGCATAATCACTCAGGCTCTCGGCCAATCACATATCATGAACAATGTAACATACTGCGGCGCGCAACCCGATCCTATAATATCCTCACAACATAGGCCCTCGACCTCACTTAGTCAGAAACCTCTCAAAAATCCACTCGGGCTATCAATCACACGGGGTACTCGACCCAAAATATCATTTTTATATCTAAAAATAGTGTAAATAAGACTGAGTTTCGAAATCAATTAAACATGATATGACTGAGTGTAAATCATAAATCAATACAGTGAGGAATAGTAGTGAAAAGCCCCCAAGGGGTCCAAACAGGTCGGCACAAGGCCCCAAACATGGCGAACAACCCAAAATATAGTAATAATCTTAAAACATGAATTATCATATGATTTAGAATCAAATACGCAACTTAATAGTTTCCATGGGACGGACCAAGTCACAATCCCCCAACAGTGCACGTCACACACTCGTCATCTAGCATGTGCGCCACTCCAAAAATAGTGATAAAATATGAAGTCCGGGGTTTCATACCCTTAGGAAAAGATTTACAGTCATTACTTACCTCAAACCGGCCAAAATACTAATTCGCGATGCCTTTGCCTCTTGACTCGGCCTCCAATTTCTCCGAATCTAACCAAAACCAGATTAATATCATCAATATATGCTAAAGGAACAAATCCCACTCGAAAATTATCACATTTAACAAAAAATCCTAAAATTGGCCAAACCCGACCACCGGGACCACATCTCGGAATTCGATAAAAGTCACAAAACTAAAGTACTTATTCCCTCACGAGTCTGCCCATATCAAATTTATCGAAATCCGACCTCAAATGCCCATTCAAAACCCCAAAAGAATTTCCCAAACTTTTCTTCCATTTTTTCCCAATTTTCACTCTAATTTCCCAAATTAAATGATGAAATTCAAGACTAAATCATGTAATAGAAACACATATGAGTGAAGAACACATACGTCGATCACTCTATTAAAAATCTTCTCAAATTTCGTCTTCTCCCAAGCTCTCTAATGGTTTTTGAAGTTTTGGATTTAAACCCTCGTTTTTGAATTAAAAACTTTCTGCCCAAGCCCTTTCTTCGGTGCGATCACGTCAACCCCCACGCGATCGCGAAGCACTGCCCACAGCTACCCAACGCGATCACATTCCTCCCCCACGCGTTCACATAGCACAACAACTCAGCCCCTCACGCGCCCCCCCAAACCTACGCGAACGCGAACCGCACCACGCGTTCGCAATGCTAAACGGCCACACACTCACGCGATTGCGACCTCCACCACGCGATCGCATAGAATAAAACTATGCAATCCCCAGCTAAACCTACGGGATCGCATAGAAGAACATCAGAACCTTCACACCAGCAAATATCTGCCAACACCAAGTCCAATAATCGACTCGTTAACCATCCGAAACACACACGAGGCCCTCAGGACATCAACCAAACATGCCAACACATCTCATAATTTCATTCGAACTTAGTCAAGCCTTCAAACCACTCAAAACAACGCCAACACACCAAATCGACCTCGAATTCAAGCCTAATAACTTAGAAACTTCCAAATTTTGCCAATTATGCCGAAACAATCCAAACTACGTTCGATTGACTTGAAAATTTGCACACACATCCAAAATGACACTACAAACATGTTCCTATTCCCGAATTCCATTTCGATCCCAATAGCTAATTTTCCACTGTCGACTGAAAATTTCCAAAAACTCAATATTTCCAATTCAAGCTTAATTCTACTCCAGACCTCAAAACAACATTCCAAACACACTCCTACGTCCGAAATCAGCTAACGAAGCTATCCGAGCCATAAAATCTACATTCCGAGGTCGTTTACCTATAAGTCAACTTCCGGTTGACTTTTATAACTATAAAGCCAACTTAAGAGACTAAGTGTCTCATTTCTCACCACGACCACTAAGAATCCGAACCAACCGACCCAACACAACATAATTAGTCTAAGAAACACATGATAAGACAGAAACAGGGCAAGCGGGGCAAATCTCACGGAACGACCGGCCTGGTCGTTACAATTGTAGTTCCAAGAAGTATGTACACTAATCACAGAGGTTATACAGTGTACTCCCATGAATATGAACTGGCCGATACACTTTAAGCATCACAAAAGTGTAGTACATTGTTAACAACTACAATTATGCAGAAGAATGTTCAAAAAACCTATTGCACGTGCAAGCAAAGAAAAAGGACATCAACAGACTATTTTCGAAGTCCGAGTATTAAGTCATGTTATTAGGGAATAATAAGATACACTCTCTTGTTGATAAGTTCAAGTTTACAAGAATCCTCACTTACAGTGCCTTAATAGCCTTGCAGACTATGTTCGAATTAACTAGGGCTCATGCATAGACAAAATCTTAACTTCTATTAGATGTATGGGTTAAAACCTTCATATGGAATCTCTAAAGAGCGTTGACAGGGGTACATAAACAAACAAGTTGGTCTAGACTTAGCAAATGGTCACTTTCTCCTTAAAAGATTCCTAATCTCATATTCAAACTAAGTTCATTGAGAGTTAAGGTATAACATTATACTCAAAGTAGGGCGAGTAAATATCATAAGTTTTTATTAAGCCCACAAATGAATCACAGTTAATATACGCAAGCTTAGCAAGGTTAAATTTCCCTTGTGTAACCATATAGCATGAGAGCACAAACATAAGTATAGACAAACAAAGGTCTGTTTCAAAACAAGAAGAAGTGCAGAACCCTTAGGAGTTATACAGACACACACATTAGACATTCCTAAAGAGTGCAAGACTACATTATAGTAGAGTATAGAATTAGACCAACATGCTAATTAAACAATAGATTGTTTCATGCACAGTTCTAGTAGCAGGATTGTGAGTCCACTTAAACAGGTTAAGTAGATTAGTACAAACATGATTGAAGTTCTAGTTTCAGATGTGTCAGCAACATGATATAACCAAGAGAAGATGCACAAAAATAACAACTATCAAACTCTTGAGGACAATCAAAGGCACAAGTTAGGCTAGACTAGCAGAACACATATGAAATCAATTGTAGAGATTCATTAGAGTATAGTTAAGTTATATTCATAGACATACTTACACAGTGAAGCTCATACGTATGATCAAAAAAACATGGAGGTTAACATAAACTCATTATAATGCTCTTTCAATAGCTACAGAATCACAGAAAATACATTGGAAGAGAGAACGCAACCCAAACAACTTAAACTGATATATTGCAACTGAGTGTCAGCCTTGTAGTTAACATTAAGTGTTCATGTCCTATATATTCAGCTTTGGTTTATCAGATAGATAACCTTAAGTACATGATGCAAAATAAATAAGTAACACTAATTAAGGATCAGTAAGGTAAGCATGAGAACCATAACAAAGTCATCAGGGAAGTTTAAGGTAGAAAAACATATGTACATAATCTGCAAGGTTCTTTCTTAATCACACATTACATATTCATTAAGATTACAAAGTGGTCAATTAGTGTTGGTTTAGTTTATGATTATTAAAGTACCAAAGCATAATGTCGATTATGAACTAATAATAACATATTATGAGAAAAGATAATCATCTATAAACTAATAAAAATACATCATAAGCAGAGCTTATTAACAGATAATAACAAAGCAAGCATACTTTTAACTAAACAGTCAAAGAAGAAGAATGGTTGAAGCTCACTAACCTTCCTTTGAGCAGAAAACCAAACAAGAATTTTTGTTATCCGTTTAGGAATCATGAACTCAAACTCCAACCAGTGTAGATCTCGGAATCATAAAGAAATCAGGAGCTAGTTAGAAAACCTAGCTTGATTTTTACTGCTCAAAACTAGAATTGATATTTTCTTTGTTTTGCTAAGTGATTTCATATGTGTGTCTTGTGTTAGGTGTGTTAGGTGAGAGCATTGAAATCCTCATTTTATAGTGGCATTAAATGCCTTAGTTTAAACAGAAACCAAACTCGATAGTGGAGAGCGATGAAGGGTCGTGATGTGAGCATAATCGGGTGAAAATCTAAGAAGGTAAAGGAAAATCATTAGGAATTTTACTTGGGGGGGGGGGTATTGACCGTTGAAGGAAAACTTCATCAGGTAAGAGCCTCAATGTCCATAGGTCGCTTTGCTTGAACTCGAATAAATATGATAACACTAGGAGACGGCCATGCATGCCACTGATTTAAAGAAACATCGAAGATTTCTGAAGACTTGACCCTGCTTCATTTGGTCTAGGGTTTTGAATTTGGGGATTTAAATTTGAGAGATGAAACGAGAAGAAACATGCAAGATTCGTGGATTCAGAAGGCAAAGGGGATGATTTAAGGGGTGATTTGAGACCTTGCACGAATTTGTGCTAGCTTTTCTTGATTGATTAGGGTGATGAGAGTTGATAGAATAGAGAGGAAAGGGGAAAGGATGGGAGGCCGGTATGGATAGAAATGATTTAGGATTTGAGTGATAGGGGCTGGTCTTCCAGGGTTAAGAATAAGAGATGGAACGGGAGCTATCAGATCCTTTGATCAACGACTCCGATTATTGGAAGATTTAGAATTAATAAAAGGTTTTCATGAGAAAAAATGGTGGCCATTGGATTATTATAATCCAATGGTTGAAATAAATCTGATAGGGATTTTAAAATAAGGAGAAAAGTGATAATAAATCTGGTCCGTTGATTGTATGGATTGACGGTCAAGATTAAGTGTGTTTGTTTTGTGCGTGAGTGAGACAGGGTGATGTGGCGATCTTAGATTGGATTAGGATAGTGACGCGGATTGCCAATAAGGATTGAAGGGTTATTTGGACTGGATCAGATTTTGTTTGGGCTTGGGTATTGCACTGCTATTAGTTTAAAAAATAACCATCTCGTTTTTAATTACACAATTGAAAATATAGTCATTTGGTCTTTATCCCTTTAAAGATTAATTTAATTAAACCTAAATAGTCCCAATAAAATGCAATAAAAATTATAATAATCAAATACACTACTACTTACTGTAGTTAATTAACTAGTTTACTAAAATATCTTACTTTCCTATTTACTACACTAAATTAAGATTTACTTTGAAATAATAGGCTATGAAAATCATTTTAATAGTTAAAAAAAATTAAAATAGTAAAGATAACTTATATAGTTACTAAACTACAAATTAACACCATTAATTATTTAAAAATAGGTATTATTAATTAGAAAATATCTTTAACATATTTATTGAGAATTAAAGGGTGATAATTTTAAAAGGAGGATAAAAATTGGTCGTCAACACCTGACACAATTGCCCTTGGACCCTCACACTCAACAATATCAATACTCAGTACTTTACAAGTGCCTAACACACGTTCCTCATCCAAGAAAATATATATCCCCCTGCCCGCGCCCACAGTTAATACCTAACCCCTAAGGGGCGGGTCCTTTCCCAAGGGCTGATCAAATCTAAGTGAAAAGTCATTACCACATAGCCCAATATGGAGCCTGGTGCATGAGTCTCCTCGTATCAATACCACTTTGCCCAATGTGGAGCTTGTCGTCATAATCAATACTAAATTGGCTCTATGTCCCAAACTCAGCCATCAACCGCTCAAGTTTCAAATATTCATTCTCATTATATGTAACGACCCGACTGGTCGTTTTGAGATCCAGCATATCGTTCAGTAGTTGGGAGTCATGAACAACTTTATTTCGGGTATTGTGTCTTGTGTGTATGTTCAGAGTTGAAATTCAGGAGGTTCAGAGTCAAATTGAAAGGAAAACTCTCATTTCAGAAGCCTTAAGTTGAAGAAATTGAGTAAGACTGGAATTTTGAGTAAACTACCTCGGAATCAGGATCCGAAGGTTCCAGCAGGTTCGTATAGTGATTTTGGACTTTGGCGTATGTCCGGATCGGGATTTGGATAACCCGAGAGTGTTTCGGTGGATATTATGGAAGTCAGCATTATTGAAGAAATTTCCTAAGTTTGGCTTGAAGCACATTTCAATGATATTGATGTCCGTTTGGGATTCCGAGTCTGGGAATAGCTCTGTATGGTGATTCTGGAGTTGGGAGCGCGATCGGAAGTGAATTCGGATGTCCGGAGGTCATTTTGAAGTCATTTGGCTAAAGATAGAAATTTGAAGGTTTTTGAGAAGTTTGACCGAGAGTTTGACTTTTTGATATCGAGGTTGGATTCCAATTCTGAAAGTTGGAGAAGGTACGTAATGTCGAATATGACTTGTGTGCAAAATTTGGGGTCAATCGGACGTGATATGATAGGTTTCGGCATAGGATGTAGAAGTTTGAAGTTTCAAAGTTCATAAAGTTTGAATTTTAGTGCGATTCGAGATTTCGGCGTTGTTTGATGTGATTTGAGGCCTCGAGCAAGTTTGTATTATGTTTTGGGACATGTTGATATAATTGGTTAAGGTCCCGAGGGCCTCGGGTGGATTTCGAAAAGTTAACGGAATGAATTTCGAACAAAAAAAAGAAGGAAAAATTAAAGAAAATTTCTGCTGCATTTTTGGACAGCAAATTGTGCGTCGAAGAGCTAACTTTGGAAGAGTATATATAATAATCTATAAAGAATTTAAAAATTTGCAAAACATGAAAGTTATAGATCTTGAAGTTTAGTTTTCAGAACAGTACACCATTTGTCATTTGGATCTATTTGCAAAACGTTATGACCGATTGAAGATGGCTGGTGGGGCGGTTTTGCCAGAATTTTCTGATGCGTGGAGCCGACTTTAGAAGCTCATATCACAGAATATATAAAGTGTTATATGGTGTACAACCTATCAAATTAAAGATATTCTAGTCTAGTTTCTAAATCTTCAAACCGTTTGTTATTGGGATATTTCTACAAGAAGTTATGGGTATTTTAACAGAAGGTATTCAACAAGGAAAAAGTTTAATAGGATGTACAACCTGTGCAACACAAGTGCAAGGTACAACTCGATGAAGCAGGGGCACATTCTTTAGACACGAATTTTGGCCATTTCTTTCATTTCTTTCATTTGGCTTGGATGATTTTGGAGAGCATTTCAAGGGAAATTTCATCAAGCATCAAAGGTAAGTTGTTTCTACTTATTTCAAAGTTAAATACAAGATTTATTACATAGATTTGATATGAGAAATTGGGGAAAATGTGAGAAAATTGCAAGGAAACTTAGAATTGATAAAATTTGATTTTAGCCACGAATTGAGCATGAATATTGGAGTAAATTGTGTGATTGAACTAGTAAAGCCTCGAGTAGAGATTATCTTCAAGATATTTCGGAATCCGGGCACGTGGACCCGAGGGCATTTTGGTCAATTCACTGAGCGGAGATGGGAAATTATATAATCTGATTTTTAGCAAATATTAGAGTATATTTTCATTGGTTTGTCGTTATTTGGATAGTTTGGGGGCGTTGCGCATCCGTTGGGGTCGTCGTAGGGGCTCAGAAGTCGGTGATGAATCTTCGGAGCGAGGTATGATTCGCGATCGTGGGTTAGCTTATGACCTCAGTCCTTATGACCAGACTTATGACTCCGGCCGGTTGTCTTGTCCGTGTCTGTATATGCTCCTTGGGTTCTGGCTCACTTATAATTTGATAGTCAGGCATTGGTTAAGAGAAAATTATAGTACATTGAGGTTGATTTTCAGTTATTACCTGAATTTCCTTATTTGATATGCACTTGTTGTTTATCGTCCTACCTGCCTACTGCTTTCGCCATATCCTGTCATATATTATATTGTTGGACCTTAGTGAGTGTCCAGTCGACCTCTCGTCACTACTTCTTCGAGTTTAGACGGGATACTCACTGAGTACATATATGTTTATGTACTCATGCTACACTTTCTGTGCATTTTGTTGCACAGGTATCTTCATAGTTCAGCGATTGATTTGAAGACTTACTCGGGCTGCATTCATCCGGAGGCGTTCCGCAGTTGACAGAGTCTCCTTCTTTCTATATCTTTACATTGTATCTCTATTGCCTTTGTCCCATTTATTTCTCGGACAAGAGTTGTATAATTGTATAAATTCTTAGAAACTTCTCATGTACTTGTGTCACCGGGTTTTGGGGATGTGTTGAGTCTTGTTTTATTGAATTAAATGGATTTCCTGTCGTGTTTAATTTACAAAAGAATTATTTATTTGATTATGAAGTGTAATAAAGGCAACGATTTCGAAATTGTTAAACATGAAGGTATTTCAACTGATTAAGGGGTTGGCTTGCCTGACAGTGTTGTCCGGTGCCATCACAACCCATAGGTTTTGGGTCGTGACATTATACTTATCTCAAACCTTGCCACACATATAAGGTCATCAACAGAATATGAGACAACATATAATTAATACACTAACATAGTGATATAATGCATTAATATAACATCATGACTGAGACTACAATTAAGGCAAACAACTCAAAACTGCAAGAAGGGCCCTATCGTATCTCAAAGAGATAAACACATAGCCTAGGACTAATTTCTAGCACGAATAATAGCTTAAGTAGGCATACAAGTAGAGAAAACACGGATATAACGAGGCATGTTATTGAAATAAGGCACATAGTAGCCTAAGGTCTACCCAAATCATGAATAACCCCAGTGTATGCATATAATCCTGTCACCTAGAACGTGTGTCACCCCCAATGGGGAAATTACCCTCAAACCAAGTTTATACATATTACTTAACTCAAAGCATATGAATCAATAATTCAAAAATCCCTTCCCAAGTGTATAGAGCTCCAAACGGCTCGAATCTATTAAAACAAACTCAATAACATGAGCCCGCCTCCCGGCACCCAACAAATATCACAAATCCTGATTACCCATTCGAGTACGAGTCCAAATATACATGTTTCATCCAAATCCGACTCTGAATCAAGGTTCAAATCTCTATTTTTCACTCTCCAAAACCATAGTCAAAATTCCAAAATTTCCCCTTTAGATTCCATCCAAATCAAAGATGGAATCAAGAAATAAAATCAAACCTAAGTCAAAACACTTACCCAGATCCAAGTGGTGAAAATCGCCTAAATATCATCCCAAACCGAGATCCCAATCTCAAAATATGATAAAATAAACCAAATCATCAATTAAATTAGTTTTTCCCAGCGATTATCGCTTCTACGGTCTAAATGTCGCTTCTACGACTCCGCATATGTGGAAAATACCTCATAGATGCAGAATCCACTAATGCCTTCACCCTTTCGCTTCTGCGGACAAAAATCTGCTTCTGCGCTTCAGGTAGTGCACTTGCGCAATGACTACCGCATCTATGAACACCCCTGATCCCATCCAAACTAACATCTACAACCCCATGTCCGCTTCTACGGACTCGCACCTGTGGACCAAATCTCGTATATGCGTAAAACACCAGATGCGATTAACCAATTCAACCTCAAATAATCTGAAGCCCATCCAATACTCACCCGAGGCCCCAAGGACCCAGTCCCAAAACATAACACGGACCTACTCAAGGTCTCAAATCATACATAGTAACATCGAAACTATGAATCACACCTCGATTCAAGCTTGGTGAACTAATCAACTTCCAATTTTCAAAAGTCATGTCGAACCACGTCTAACCAACTCAGAATCACCTCTAGTTTTTCACACAAGTTCAAATAAAATGATGAACCTATTCCAACTTCCAGAACAACAATCCGACCCTGATAACCTCAAGGTCAACTCCTGTAAAACCTATGAACTTTCCAAACCTTCAAATTTCCAACTTTCACCAATTAGAGCCAAATCAATCTAGGAACACAAATCCAATTCCAGACATACGCCTAAGTAAAAAATAACGATAGAAACCTATTGAAACCATAAATAGCATTTCGAGGTAATTTATACCAAAGTCAATCCTCAGTCAACTCTTATAATTTAAGCTTCCAACCTTGGAACTAAGTGTTCCAAATTCACTCCAAAACCTTTCCGAAACAAAAACAAACATCCTCGCAAGACACATAATGGCAAGTAGGCATATGGAAAGAATCAAATAGAGGAACGAGGCTCAAATACACAAAACAACCGGGCAGATCGTTCCATTCTCCCCCTCTTAAACAAATGTTCATTCTCGAACAAGTTTAGAATCATACATGGGATATAAAAAATGTGAGGATATTTGCTTCGCATATCATGATCGGTCTCCCAAGTTGCCTCCTCGATCAGTTGACTCTCCGCTTAGCCTTCACCGATGCAATATTCCTTGACCTCAACTTCCAAGCTTTTCTATCCAAGACGGCCACTAGCTCCTCATCATAAGTCAAGTCCTTGTCCAACTACATTGAGCTGAAATCCAACACATGTGACAGATCCTCATAATACCTTCAAATCATGGAAACATGAAACACCGGATGAACTCCTGATAAGTTGGTTGGAAAAGCAAGTTTGTAGGGCACTTCACCAACTCTCTCCAACACCTCAAACAGACCAATATATTGGGGGCTTAACTTTCCCTTCTTTCTGAATCTCATCACACCCTTCATAAGAAAAACTCGAAGACCTTCTCACCCTCATGTTAGCCACATCACGAGACTTCCTATCAACACGAATCTTCTTTTTGGAAAGAGTAGTATGAAGCTACTCCTGAATCTATTTCACTTTACCAAAGCATCACGAACCAAATCTGTGCCCAATAGTCTAGCCTCACCCGACCCAAACAAACCAACCGAAGACCGACATCGCCTCCCATATAAGGCTTCATACAGAGCCATTTGAATACTCAACTGGTAGCATTTTTTGTATGCAAACTCCTCTAAACATAGAAACTGATTCCACTAGCCTTTAAAATCTATGACAAAGGTTCTCAAAATGTCCTCAGAAATCTGAATGGTCCGCTCGAACTGCCCATCTGTATGAGGGTGAAATGCGGTGCTAAACTCAACTTGCGTGCCCAACTCACGTTGAACTCTCTCTATAAATGCGAAGTAAACGGAGTTCCTTGATCTGAGATTATAGAAACGGTACAACATGCAATCAAACAATCTCGTAGATGTAGATCATACTAACTGCTCCAACATAGGAAGTCATGACTGGAATGGAATGTGCTGACTTGGTCAGTCTGTCCACCATGACCCAAACTACATCGTATCTCCTCAATGCCCGTGGCTAACCTACCAAAAGTCTATAGTGATATGCTATTACTTCCACTTCGGTATCTCAATCTTCTGAAGTAACCCAACAGGCCTATAAAGCTCATACGGACGTGCTGGAAATTCAAACACTAAGCAACATACCCAACAATGTCTTTCTTCATCCTCCACCTCCAATAATGCTGCCTCAAATCCTGGTACATCTTCATAGCACCCAGATGGATGGAATACCGTGAATTTTGAGCCTCCTCAAGGATCAAGTCGCTCAACCCATCCATATTAGGAACACAAATTCGGCCTTGAAGCCGCAATGCACCATCATCACCAATAGCCACCTCTTTGGCCACACCTCGCTGCATCGTGTCCTTAAGGACAAGTAAGTGGGGATCATCATACTGAAGAGTCTTGATGTGCTCAAACAAGGACGACTGAGATAAAACACAAGCAAGGAATTTGCTAGGCTCTGAAATATCCAATCTCATTAACATGGTTTCCAAAGCCTGAACATCCATGGTTAAAGGCCTCTCACATGCTGGAATGAATGCTAAACTCCCCATGATCTCCATTTTTCTATCAAGGCGCGTGTTACAACATTGGCCTTCCCTAAATGATAAAGAATGGTGACATATTGTCCTTCAAAATTTCCAAACACCTATGTTGCCTCAAGTTCAAATCTTTTTTGTTGAATAGATGTTGAAGACTACAGTGATCCGTATACACCTCACAAGACACACCATATAAATAATGCATCCAGATCTTGAGCGCATGTACAATAGCTATTAATACTAAATCATGCACTGGATAGTTCTTCTCATAGGGCTTCAACTGGCACGATGTGTAGGCAATCACCCTACTGTCCTGTACCAACACACACCCAATGCCAACCCGCAAAGCATCAAAATAAGTTATATATTAACCTAATTTCGAAGGCAAATCCAACACTGAAGTTGTAGTCAAAGATGCCTTGAGCTTCTGAAAGCACTCCTCACACTCATCCAACCATCTGCGCCCTTCTGAGTTAACTTAGCCGGTGGGGCTGTAGTATATGAAAATCCCTCTACGAAGCGAGGTAATAACCAACCAAACACAAGAAGCTCCTGATCTCTGTAGCGGTAGAAGGTCTGGGCCAACTTTGAACTGCCTCAATTTTCTTTGGGTCCACCTTGATCAAATCACTAGATACCACATGAACCACGAATGCCACCAAGTCTACCCAAAACTTGCACTGGGAAAGTTTGCATATAGCTTCTTCTCCCTTAAAGTTTGGAGAACGATCCTCAAATTATGCTTATGTTTCTCCCTATTGCAGGGATACACCAATATCATCAATGAACACAATAACGAACGATGCCAAATTAGGCTAAAACACATTGTGCATCAAATGCATGAAGAATGTTGTGGCATTAATTGACCTGAATGACATCACCAAGAACTCATAATGCCCATAACGACTCCGGAAAGCAGTCTTAGGCACCAGCTCTTCTTCATAGGTCAAGTTCTTATAATGACTGCACCGTGCTGAATCCTAATTGATTGTCAAAAATAGACATACTCCTCCGTACTCTCACTTCTACCATCCTCTTCAAAAAATTTATAGTGCAGGTAAGCGACTTGATACCCCTATAGTTGCTGTAATTTTGGATATCACCCTTGTTCATGTACAACGAAATTATCATACTCAACCATCATTCTTAGGACATCGTCTTCGTCTTAAAATGATATTAAATAACCTAGTGAGCTACTTCAAGCCTTCCCTACTAGCATTCTTCTAGAATTTCACCGAGATTCCTTCTGGCTGGATCGATCTACTCCTGCTCATCTTATGCAGTGCTTCCTCAACCTCCTCAATTTTTATGTGCCTACAATACCCAAAATCCCGGTGACTCTCGGAGTGCTCTAAATTATCCAGCACTATGTTCATATCCTCTATTCTTTCAAGAGTTTATAGAAGTGTGTCTGCTATCTTCGTCTAATATATGCCTCTTCTATCAAAACTCTATCTTTCTCACCTTTGATGCAGTTCACTTGATCCAGATTACGAGCCTTTGTTTCTCTCACCTTGACTAGCCTGCACAACTTCTTATCCCCGCTTTTGACCACATGCTCTTCATACAAACATCTAAGAGTTGCAATATTAGCCTCTCTAACCACTAACTTTGCCTCCTTCTTAGCCTTCCTATACTACTCCATGTTTGATCCCTTCTCCTCCTCGTCTATGATTTAAACTAGATTCAAATACGCTGCTTTATTGGCTTTCACTTTTCCTTGGACCTCTTCATTCCACTGCAAGTCTCATTTGTGGCCATCAAAGCAACCCTTTGAGACCCCTAATACCATTCTTGCAGCTTATCTAACGCAACTCGCCATCATGGTCCACATACCACTCACGTCCCCACTGCTCCGCATGTCCTTCATAGCCAACGACTTCTTCTTCAACCCCCAAAAGAAAAAGGTAAAAAATTTAAAATCTGCGTATATTTCTAAGAATGGTGGTGCTATTGTTGTGGAGACACATAGAAATTATTTTATATTGTACCCCTATTATATATTTAGTGTCACACTTAGTTCCAATGTATAATAGAATAGGCGCTATTGTTGAGTAAATAATGTTTCGAGATAAATTTAAGGTACAACTTATGTATTTTGAATTCCTTTGAATTCTGTATTCGACTGAATCATGCTCAACCCACCAAAAATGTTTAGAAGGAAAAAATATTTTATAGGGAACAACTGAAAACGAAAGAAAAAAGAAAAGGAAAAGGAGGGGAGGAAAGAAAGACAGAAAACCTATGGTCTCGTGGACAATTTCATGGGCAATGGGGACCAAAATTACGTTTGTCTTGACATAATGCGAGACTAGCGGGGTAATATTAATATAACAAAATAGACAACAAAAAAGTCAATATTGGGAAAAGAAAATTACAGTTAGCAAATATTTGATGATCTCATGAGATATGATTTGGTTGTTGTATAACCTTTCCTAACTTTCCTTCGATATTTTGAATTTCTCACATTAACACAAAAGTCCAACCTAAAATATGTATTTTGTGATGAAAAAAAAGAAGAAAAGTTTCAGTGGGTCCTAGCAAAATATTTCGTTAGGACTACCAAATCTTCCCTTTCTCTTTCCTATGTCTGATTTTCTTCTAGGCCCTATATCTAAAATTTCATGCCGAGTCTAAAAGAATGTCGCTTTATATATTCACACTTCCTATTTATGCTTATTAACAAATTCTTTATTTTAATTGATTGACCTGATGTTTTTAGGATGGATCGAGTATTGACTAGTTTTCTTTAAAATTTTGAGCAATTCTTAATTGAAGAGTGTATACTGTTATTGTGGGATTGCATCTGCGTTAAGATTTGATAAAACATAATTGATCTGGAGAAATGGGATAGATTTACCTTTCTACTCGTAAACTTTTCCAAACAAAAACACCACCCTGTTATTAGTAAAAATATAAAAAATGTCCCCTTTGTCTGTTAACCTATCACCAGCCAAAATCCAACTAGCCTTGTTGGCACCTAACTAAACCCGCTAGATAATCCAATTAACAATAAACCAATTCCAATGCAATTTGATGAGACAAAAATGATGAAATAACTAAGCTTTAATACAAAATCCCAATGACTGGTAGTACAAATCATGAGCTTGTAATATTTAGAGTTTACAAAGTTGGTATGAAATAAATACATAATCTGTCTGAAATATACATGAACGGATTAAAATTATAAAGCTACCAAGATCAACAGGCAAATATGAATAGAATGCAGGTACGTCTTCAATGCTAGCTCCCGCCATACACAGAAACATCGGCATCAAAAATCTGCACGCAAGGTGTAGAGGTGTAGTATGAGTACAACCGACCACATGTACTCAATAAGTAACAAACCTAACCTTAGGTTGAAAGTAGTGATGAGCTGGAACAAAGGTCGGAGTCCAACACCAATAGCCAACAACAGTTCATAACAATATAATAAAAGTGATAAAAAATAACTCAGAGATGTGATGCTCAACTAGTTAATAGTTACAGAAAAATAGTCATGCTTTCACGTATAACAGTAAAACCCAAATTCTTCACCGAAATCACCAAAATATGAGTGACTCAAATAAATTGTGATTTTTCCCAAAACCTTTCAATAATAAGTAAAATGTTTCATTATCAGATAGCATGAGGAAGGTACTTCTATATGCCTACATATCATTGTGCACGTGAAATCATGAATGTCACCAAAGCCGCGTAGCGCGAGGAAATACATATTTATCTATGTATGTCAAGTATGCATGTCAAATGCAATGCATAAAAGTGATAAACTCATACACTCACACTCTCAGAGTAATCAATCTACATGTCTCAGACTTTCCACTCATCACACTCTTGATACACTCGGTCTCTCAGCACTGAACATGGCAGATCCAGCTCATGGCAGATTCAGCCCTCAACACTCTCAGTCTCACTCAGCACTGTATAGGGAAGATCCATCCCAAATGAATCAATAACAATTGCGCTCACTGTAGGTGTGGAAACCCTGGAGGGACAGATCCAGCCCAAGCACTATAATAAGTCAATCATGGCATGAATCAATAAAGCCTTCTGCGACGTGCATCCCGATCCAGTCAACAATACATGCTGCAACGTGCATCCCGATCCCATCAATATCACTCACAATTCATCTCTCAGACCTTAACTCAGTCATCTACCTCTCCAGTCTCTCGGGCTCACAATGTCATGAAAATCAGCCAAAAAATGTTGATATGATGTATAAATTAATAGCAACACAGACTCATATATGATATGCAAATGAATGAATATGACTGAGCATGTAATTCCAAATTAAGCAAATACCTCAACAACATTAATGACCTCAGTGGGTCTCCAACATATTAAGTATATAGCCTAAACATGATTTTTAACATGGATCACAACTCAATTACTCTAGCACGTAGGAATTTCAAGGATAAAGACAAGATTAGGTAACTACACAGCACCACAGCATTAACCGAGTCATAATTCACGCAGTGCACACCCACACACCGTCCCTTATCATGCGTGTCACCTCAACAGCAAACACATAACATGTATATTCAGGGGTTCATACCCTCAGCACCAAGTTTAGAAATGTTACTTTCCTCGAACAAGTAGAATCCAATATCGGGCAAGCCAAACAATATTCTAGAAACGCCATCCCGCGCGTACAGGCCTCTGGATGGCTCAAAACTAGCCAAGAGCAACTCAAGGACATCAAATAATACCAAAGGAAACAAACTCAATTGATAAAGGTCAAATCTTTATACTTTTCTCAAACTCAACCAAAAAGTCAAACCCGGGCCCGCACCTTAGAACCCGATAAAACTCACAAAATTTGACTACCCATTCAATTAGGAGTCCAACCATACTAATTTTACTCAAATCTGACTCTGAATCAATATTCAAAACTCAAAAATTCACTTTATGAAATTTTAGAAAAAAATCTAGAATTTCTCTTTTGAAATCATCAACCAAATACAAAAAATGAGGATAGATTCAGGAAATGTAATCAAACCGAGTAGAGAACACTTACCCTAATTCATATGGTGAAAATTGCCTAAAAATCATCTCAATCCGAGATTCATAGCTCCAAATATGCTACAATATGCGAAACTTTCGAAATAGAGTACTTTATACACTATTCCAGGGGTACCCTTCGCGACCGTGATTACAAAAATTTCCAGGATTATTTTTACCCTATGCGTTCGCGGTCATTTCCTCGCGATCGTGATGAAAAAACTTCCATTCATGTCTTCCCAACTCTTGTCACACAGCCTATAGTATATCAGTCATAACTATTTTTTAAAAACTCCAAACGACAAATGGTTTAATTTTCTGAAAACTAGACACAAGGAGTTACAAATTTTATTTTTGGATCATCTCTACATTCTTTATAGATTGCAAGATATAAGCTTCCAAAGTCGGATCAGTGCAGCATAATTATTTTCTATGCAATCACGAAAAGACTTCCGCGATCGCGATTCACAAGTCCCTTTTTCCTATTTATTCTTTGTGATCGCTATGTACACCCCTGTAGCCTAAAATCAACAACTACAAATGCCCTAAAAATGGTGTGAAACCACCCTGAAACTCACCCGAGCCCCTCGGAACCTGTACGAACATACTAACACGTCCCAAAACATAACAAGATCTTATTCAAGGCTTCAAATCACACATAACAACATCAAACCCATGAATCGTTGATCAAGATCAATCTCTTAAGTTCATAAACTTCAAACTTAGAACCAAGTGTTTGATTCAAGCCTAACCAATCCGGAATGAACCCAAATTTTGCATACAGGTTCTAAATGAAATATTGAACCTATTCCAACTCCCTGAACAACAATCCGAACCCGATAACATCGAATTCAACTCTCAGCCAAACCTTTGAAAATTCTTGTACACGGCCAAAATCGGAAAGTCCAATTTTGAGGCCACTCTGGCATTCTGCGCCCGCCCTCGAGAGGCTCGGAGCAGAGTTCGCATCTTAACCCCGAGGTGCATTTCTCGAAGGAGCATATTGAAGGTCCCATGTGCCCGACCTCGGGGCAGTATAAATCTGTGACCATCATGGAAAGACGGTAAATTCCCAAGAACACGTGGTTAGAGCTGACCAAGTCTGCAAGAATAGTACAAGTCTGTACTAAGCCATTAAATAGTTGTACCAATAGCATTACCTTGTCATATTTAAACTTGTACCATGTTGGGATTACCCCTCCTATATAAAGGGGACCCTTGTCATTTTGTAACACACATGAATATTCGATACAACAAGAACATTCTCTTCTTTCTTATCTAAACGAGCTCAACAGTTGTTCCATTAGTTTATTGCTTTCATTTATTGTGTTCGTCAATTGTTCTTCATTTATTTCTCATTATTCACCATAAAGGGTCATCCTCGAGGACCTTGACATCAGTGTATCTTCACCAGGTGCTCACCACTAAGCATAGCAATTCGACCTCGAGGCCCAGTTCCAGCGAGCTCGAGACTTAGCCCAGTAACAACTTGATTTGCATATCACTATTTTCCTCTACTTGTATCTTACTTTTCTTACTCTCACTTAGCATCTATTGCGCAAAAACTAGTATTAAAATAAATCACATTTTTTTAGAACCACAAAATAAATATAATTGTCATTACCATTTTCAAGGTAAATAGTTTTAATTGTCATTACCATTTTCAAGGTAAACAGTTTGGAACCCACCGTGGGGCTAAGAATAATAGTGATTGTTGTAGTGCTGGTTTACTAAAAACACAAGTTATCTTTCACACTTTTTCTTGTCTAAGAATCTTTGATTTCACGTCAAAAAATGTCTAACTCAGTGAATGCACTTGAAAACAACGTTCCTGAGGAACATGGAGAGAACGATGTAGCTGTTTTTGGCGCCGGTGTACCACTTCGAAACCCTAGGGTGTCACCAACACCAATCCCCGTGGATGTGGTCTCACGCAACGCCCAACATATCGATATAAGCTCTATACCGATAGAAGTGTACGCCGGGAAAACCAACAAGAAGCGCAGAAAACCCCAGCTCGGGAGGAAAGAGAAGTTAGCCTTCAAGTCATTTTTGAGATGTTACAAGCACAACAAGTGGCTATTGCTCAACTACAAAGTCAACAAAACACCCCAATCACAGCAGCACCGGAAACGACTCCTCGAGTCAAGCAGACACCGGAGAGGTGGAGTAACAACGGGTCGGTAGAAGACCCCACTATTATGAAGATGCTCGGGGACCTTTCTAAAAGGATTGAGTCAGGAGAAAAGAAGATAGAAGCCAACGACAAAAAGGTAGAGACCTATAACTCAAGGGTCGACCAGATCCTGGGCGCACCCCCGATTCTGAAGGGTGTAGATTCAAAGAAGTTCGTGCAGAAACCATTCCCGTCAAGTGTGGCTCTGAAACCCATCCCGAAGAAATTCAGAATGCCCAATATTTAGAAGTATAACGGGACCACGGACCCCAACGAGCACATCACTGCTTACACTTGTGCTATAAAAGGAAATGACCTAAAAGATGACGAGATTGAATCCGTCTTGTTGAAAAAGTTTGGAGAAACACTATAAGGGGGCTATGATGTGGTATCATAACCTACTCCCGAACTCAATGCATTCGTTTGCCATGCTGGCAGCCTCTTTTGTAAAGGCACATGCTGGTGCCATCAAGGTCGCTACGAGGAAGTCTGACGTCTTCAAAATCAAATAGAGAGAAAATGAGATGCTAAGGGAATTCATCTCTCGCTTTCAGATGGAGCGAATGGAATTACCACCAGTCTCCGACGAATGGGCAGTGGAGGCCTTCACTCATGGCTTTAACGAACGAGGCTCGATAGCTTTGAAGCAACTAAAGCAAAACGTGGTTGATTACCCTGTCATGACTTGGGAGGATGTACAAAACAAATATCAATCAATGATCAGGGTCGAAGACGACCAATTAGGATCCCCCTCGGGCTCGGTGTATCCTAGCAGGCTCTTAGCAATGAAATCAAGGTTTCCAGAAAGAGAACCAAGGCCGAGCAAGGAAAGGTATCAACCGTACGTCGAAGATCAAAGAAACGCCCCAAGTCGCAATATACCTCGAAATGCTTGAAGGACGGATCGAGGTCCAGGCTCCCGGGAACTCATGAATAAAGCCAAATTCGATAGGCACACTGGGCCGGTAGAGGCACCACGGTTATTTGAGTACAACTTCAACATCGATGTCTCGGACATTGTTTCGGCCATAGGTATAATCGAAGATACCAGGTGGCCAAAACCCATCCTATCATATCCTTCACAAAGGAACCCCAACTTAGTGTGCAAGTACCATGCACTCACGGTCATAAGACCGAGGATTGTAGACAGCTCCAAGAAGAGGTAGACCGACTGATCAGCGAAGGGCACCTTCGAGAATTCCTCAGTGATTGAGCTAAGAACCAGTTTCGGGAAAGAGAGGCAAACAGAAAAATGAACCTGAAGAACCACAACACGTCATCCAGATGATCATTGGAGGGGTCGACGCCCCGCAAGGACCCGTTTTTAAGCTGACAAAAGTATTCATTACCAGTGAAAAGTGAACTCGGAGCTACATACGGGAAGATACTCTTTCATTCAGCGAAGAGGACATCGAGACCTTGTCTCAGCCTCATAGTGATGCACTGGTAATCTCTTTTCTTTTGAATAAATTTCACATTAAACGTGTGCTCGCGGATCCAGGTAGCTCGGACAACATAATCAGGTCGAGGGTGGTGGAGCAGCTCAGACTGCTCGATCAGATCGTGCCCGCCTCTCGAGTCCTCAATGGATTCAATATGGCAAGCTAGACCTCCAAAGGGGAAATTATCCTCCTAGTCAAAACGTTGTATGCCTAAAAGAAGTTTACCATTTTCACAAGAAACGGCTCTAGGGCCAAAAACTCCCGAACACTCGGGGACTGTCATCAACAGTCAGCTCACCGAGCCATATAAACTTGAATTCGTAAGCCCTCAATGAGGCAACCTCGAGCTCATAAGCCCTCAATCAAGCAACCTCAAGCTCGTAATCCCTCAACGAGGCAACATCAAATCTGTAAGACCTCAACGAGGCATGCCCAATTTCATGAGACCTTAAAAAGGCATAACCCCAATATTAAGGCCAAGGCTCTATATTCGAACTTGTAAGACCCCTGAAAAGGCATACCCTCGATATAGACGCCGAGGCTATCTCACCCGGGGACTAAACGACTACGGCCTAACATAAAGACTACGGTCATATTGAAAGGCTCCGGCCAAATTCACGCGGCTCGGAGACATCCGACTGCCGCCATAAAACTACAAACCTTCAAATACTTTGAAAAGAACCGGTTAATCAGGCTACCCTCGGCATAAGAAATCACATCAGCTCCAAATAATTAAAAGGCTTCGAAAAAATCGGCCTTCAAGAGAACCTCCCGAGGTACTCAACCATCATCACATATCGACTCGTAATTGAGGTTGTCGTATTGAGCCGTCGATGAGTCGGACGAACGCAATACATGCCAAGGAATAATCAAAACTTCTAAAGTCTTTAGCCAAATGAGGGAAAACTATAGCCATATTAGAGGTCGTATTGACCCGATCTAAGAAGAGCCTAAGGGACAATGCGTAAGAGCCCAAGGGTCAGCCTAAAGAGCCTCAAGGCCGATCTAAAAAGAGTCTAAGGGCCAGCGCGTAAGAGCCCAAGGGCCAGCCTAAAGATCCTCAAGGACGATCTAAAAAGAGCAAAAGGACCAGCGCGTAAGAGCCCAAGGGCCAGCCTAAAGAGCCTCAGGGTCGATTTAAAAACCTAAGGGTCAATGAGCTCGAGTCAAAACTTGACTCGAGGACTGAGCCCTAAACGGTTAACTATCAATTGCTCATCGAGCACGAAAACCTAAAGGTTTTTATTGGCAAGCATCAAAATTCAAACAAAAGCAAAGACACAAGCAAGTTGTAAAAACCAAAGAGTTTTTATATACAACACAAAGATATATTTACAAACGCTCTCACAGAGAGTCCTATACAAAGAATCAGATTGAAAAAACCTAGTCTACTCTCAGGGACTTAGTCTTTCTCCCCCTCGGGGACTATGCCTTCACCAGCTCCCTCGAGACCAGCTCCCTCACCGGCCTCATCCTTGTTATCTTCAATGTCAGAAATGAGGAGCTTGGCGTCGAACTCATTCGCCTTGGCCTTCTCTATCTCCCTCGAGAGATCGAAGCCCCTGGAATGAATCTCCTCGAGGGTTTCCCTCGAGGATCTGCATCGGGCATAATTATTGCTTAGTCTCTCTTGACCGAAAGCCTCCCTCAACTTCATACGAGCTTCAGCAGCATCTTTCAGATAGATGGCCACCTTATTATCGGTCTTTGCTCGGACCTCTTCAGCCTCGGCTCGAGCGTCTACGACTTCGGCCTTCATTTTCAAAAGGTCTGTCTCAAGCTTAGTGATCTTGCTCGTCTGAACCGAGTGACTTTCTCGAGCATTTCAAAGTTGTATCTTGAGGGTGGAGGCCTTAGCAAAAGTGTTCCTTTTGGCCGCAACATGAGCGTCTATATGTGCCCTCAATTCAATGTGCTCAGAATTAACCTGATCAACTTTGCCCCGAAGGCGTTCCAACTTCTCTGTCTTTCTCTGCAACTGAGATACCGAAACGTTAGTTTTTGAAGATGGGATAAGAAGCATGTATTCCCTTAAGATAAAGGTTACCTTTTTCTCGAGGCTACCTTCGTAATCATGACTTCGATTCAACTCCGATTGAAGGTGTATCAACTCTCTTGACTTTTTGTCACAAAGAAGCCTGAGAGATTTCTCCTCGTCCAAAGCTTTCCGTAACCTAGCTTCACAGCGAAGCAGCTCAGACTTGAGTTTGCCGAAGGCCTGTCATAAAGATGGTTCAGTTAAAAGGATGAAAATGCGAAGTTGAAAATCCAAAAGGTCACCAAATCTCACCACATAATAGAGTCGTTAAGTCTCCCCGAAAGTCGAGTACGTGTTTCCTAGTCTGGTCCCCCCGGCCCTAGTTGAACCACCCTTTAAGGGGGCGTGATCATTCGGGACTCTGCTCGACTTAGGCGGCCTCTGGCCCCAAACTTCCCTTGAAGTACCTTCAGAAGGAGAAGAAAATTGTGGTAAATGACCATCGCTCCTCCCCCCTTGTGGAACCTCTCCCTCGAGGCTAGAAGCCTCGGGTCCAACAAGCTTAACAGCCTCAAGAGATTTATCAGTTTGAGCCGTCGAAGTGGAGCCATTCCCTTCGGTTACATTGTCGTCTGTGTATCGACCGATGAATATGAGATCTTCCCCAATGGTTGCATCTTCTTTGTGCCTCTGGGTAGGCCCCGCTTCACTATGAATATCCTCGTCCCTCAAGGATCCTTTCCGTTTGTTATCTTTGCACGGCTCCGAAACCGAGAATCCTTCCTCCTCCCCGAGAGGGCACGGTCTCATTCGAAAAACTCACAGATGCCTGTGGTAACGGAATTAATACGCATAAAGGAAAGTATTCCTCAAAAAAGCAACCACACGACACTTACCGTGATGTTTCGCCTCCCATTTACCCTTCGACACTTCTCGCCCCTTGCGCTCGTCATAAGTCGATGAGGTTGCCAATTTGCGGACCCATCCCGCAAGATCGGAGACCTCATTTGGCAATAACGGGACCGTAATGAAGGAGGAAAAGAAATATTCTCATAAACTAATGAAGGAGGAAAAGAAATATTCTCATAAACCCTGACAAAGTTGAGAACAAAAGGCACTAAAGTACGACGTAATACTTATTCTTGAAGTTCCACTCTTCGGGGAATGGTAGGAACTCCGCAGAAATGATGTCAACAGTCCTCACTCAAACAAACGATCCATCCATCCTCGATCCTGGTCCTCGTCGTCACTGGAAATAAAGGGCTTAGTGGATCAACGTCGTAAGGTGATCAGACCTCGTTAATGCAGAGGCCGATACAATCTTATGAGGTGGATAAGAGTGAACTCTAGCTCAGCCTTTTCGGTGAAAAACCACATCATCAACACGTCCGCCAGAAGGACGGATGGATCTAAGCCGAAGTGACTCGATACCTTCGGCAGAATTTGAGCACGAGTCGGTCAAGAGGGCCCAACATAAAAGGGTATGTGTACACGTTCAGAAACCGATATACGTGGGCCATAATATCTTCTCCTCGAGAGGGTATCTGCAGCATCACCTTTTCTCCCCATCCGCAGTCTCTCCTCACAGCCTCGAGGTGTCTCTCTTCTATTGATCGAATGAAACTCGATGCATGCTCTGGATGGCCCGGAGCATCGAAAGGTCTCTCTAGCGTAAAGTCTTTCATCGGGATGAAAAACACTCGAGGTTGGTTCGCCAAACGCCAGCAGTGTACCACCTGCCAGGCAAGAAGCAGAGTTGAAACTTCCCTCTTCCTGGTGAGCAAATTTGGGTGTGGTAGCCATGGTTCCTTCGAAACAAGAAAGAGAAGATGAAAACTTAAGGGAAAGCCTTGGTCTGATGCAACGCTAGAACTAGCACAGAAGAGGAACTCTAAAGAGAAAATTAGTTTTGCAAAGCAACAAAGCAATCAATGAAAGGAAAGTAAGTATATATAAGAAGAGTGGCAGCTATTCATTAACTTTGATAGCCAATCAGCTTTGACAAAGAAATTATGGCTTTTGGGAAATATACTGACAGGGCCACTTCAGTCATTTCACGGTCTTATCACAAGAATGATGTCATCTCATAGCGTTCGAATGATTGAGGAGTCAAACCGGTTCCCTTACCAAATTGACCGAGGGAAGGCACGAACAGCCCGACCTCAAAGGTCTTTGTTACTCCAAGATAGGGATCGAAGGAGTTAAATTCAAGTTCGAAGCCACTTTTACATAAACGTTAAAGGGAAAAACTTTGAAGACATTAAATAGGAGAATCCTTTGCATTCATAAAATATAGTTACAAGAGAGCATTTACAAGACTCCCCCGAGGAGCCCACATACAAAAAAGAAAAGAAGAAGTAAAAAGAACAAAATTGACTATTCTTCATCTTCGCTACTACCCGAGTCGCTTGCAGAGCCCTCATCCGAAGTATTCAGAACCGTTGATTCCTCTTTCAAGGCCTTCGCCTCTTCAATATCGGCAGAGAGATCAAAACCCTTGGATTGCACTTCCTCGAAGGCTCGCCTCCGAGCTTCCAAACGAGCATGAGCAACGACACGAGCCAATTTATGCTCGGCCTATTTAGATATTTCCCTGGCCAGAGTATTTGCAGCAAAAACATCCTCTTTGTACGAGGATATGAGTGCATCAACTTCAGACTTAGCCGTGGACAATGTGGCAGCAGACTCGGCATGAAGCGCCTTAAATTCATGAGCCTCCCCTTGAGCACCTTGAAGAAGACTCTGAGTCGAGGCCAGCTCCTCACGAAAATTATCCCTCTCCGAGGCCATGCTATCCTTGTGCCGCTTCATCTCAAGGATCTCGGCAACTTTGGCCGCAATCTCTTCCCCCAACTGCCCCTCTAAGGCATCCTTTCGCTCGATCTGCAAAAGCCGAGTCAAGGTATGCAATTACCCAGGGTACCTGATAATTGGGTAGCCATGGCATTCGCAAGTAACCTAAATGGCAAAAGTTCAGAAGCCACAAGGAGACTTAAGGAAATTTTGAGAGAATTCCCCGCTACAACGTGGAATGATGTATATAACATGTACAACACTAAACTTCGAATAGAAGAAGATATCATCGCTCATACGGAAGATGAAGATCATTCCAGATCCAGGCGATACGAATAAGACAAGAGATCAGGTAAAAAGAGGTATGATCCTTACTTAGGACCATCGGGACGCGAAAATCGCCCCAGGTTTCAAAACACTAGGTCGGATTATAGACCACCAGGCAGGGATGGAGGCTCATCCTCATTCAGATCCAGAACAGATCGGGATGAACGACCTAGAGGTAATGCACGAGTTGGGGATCACATCTTCAATGTAAGTACTCCTGAACTTGTTTCAATATTAAGAAATATGGGAGATAAGGTTAAATGGCCTAAAGAAATGCAGTCAAATCCAAATAAAAGAAACCCAGATTTTTGGTGTGAGTTCCACAATGATCATGGACACAGGACTACAGATTGCAGATTTTTACAAGGTGAAATAGAACATTTATTGAAACAGGGCTATTTAACAGAATTGTTAAGTGATAAAGGAAAACAGGCATATATAAAGAACAAGCAGGAGCCCCCGAAGCCTCCTTATCCAAAAAGGACTGTCAACGTGATACATGGAGGAGAGGAAGTAAATGGAATAGTTTGCAAATTAGCCTCGAAGGTCACAATCACCCACGGAAAACGAGTTCGAGAAAATCCAGATGAAGATGATATAACCTTTGACGATGCAAATTTTGGCGGGCTAACTCTCCCCCATAACGATGCTCTGGTAATATCTTTACTCATTCATGACACTAACGTTAAAAGAGTGTTGATTGATCCAGATAGATCAGTCAATATCATCTTGCTAAGAGTCGTGGAAGAAATGCTCATGGGAAATAAGGTGATCCCAAAGGCACGAGCCATATTAGGGTTTGATAACTCTACAGTGATAACCAAAGGAGAGATCGAACTCAGAACTTACGCCGAGGGAGTAACTAAGAACACCAAATTTCAAGTCATTGATACTGACATGGCTTATAACGTTATTATGGGAAGACCATGGATCCACGACATGAAAGCAGTACCGTCCACCATACACCAGGTAATTAAATTCTTCTCAGAATGGGGAATCAGAAAAATTATAGGTGATCAACAGACCTCCAGAAATATAAATTCCGTAGCGCTTTATAGCAAGAAAGAAACGGAGGAATTGGAAGATAGAGAACTCTTCCAAACAGATGTCACCGGCCAAACAGGTACGAAAGAAGTGAATATTCCAACAGGTACGAAAGAAGATACCCACGAGAAGGTGAATCCAGTCTCCACAGAAGTTGTGTTGGACCATACAGATGTAGATTCCAGACCGGATGTCATTTATGAACCGGAGGAAGACGAACACATCAAAATAACTATGGAAGAGCTCAAAGTTGTTCCATTGTTTGAAAAAAAACTTGAACAGAAGGTGTATATAGGCACGAGGATGAGCCCTGAGCGAAAAGGTAAGACAATTGATTATTTAAAGACTAACGCAGATTGCTTTGCGTGGTCCCACTCAGATATGACAGGTATTCCACCAGAAGTGATGACTCATAAACTAAATGAAGATCCATCCTTCGTACCTATTAAATAGAAGAAAAGAAAGCAAGGACCATTCAAGAACCAAGTGATCGACGAAGAGGTACAAAAACGTTTGAAAATTTGTTCGATACAAGAGGTAAAGTACCCTAACTGGTTGGATAATATTGTGATAGTACCTAAAAAGAATGGCATATGGAGGGTATGCGTAGATTATACTGATTTAAACAAAGCATGCCAAAAAGATTCATTCCCTTTACCACATATAGATCAAATGATTGATGCCACCGTAGGTCATGAACTATTGAGCTTTCTAGACGCATATTCTGGTTATAATCAGATTAGAATGGATCCTTCAGACGAGGAAAAAACCTCCTTTATCACAAACAGAGGGACTTATTGTTATAAAGTCATGCCTTTTGGCCTAAAAACTGCAGGAGCCACCTATCAAAGGCTAGTGACCAAAATGTCCCAGGAACATCTGGGAAAAATGATGGAGGTTTACATTGATGACATGCTGGTAAAGTCAACACAGGCGGAAGACCATTTCCAGCATCTTTCTGCTACTTTGACATTTTACGCAGGTATAATATGAAGCTGAATCCAAAAAAAATGCTTTTTTGGGGTACAATCAGGTAAATTTCTGGGCTTCCATGTATCGAACAGGGGAATAGAGGTAAATCCTGCTCAAATTAAAGCTATAGAGGAAATACCTGATATACTAACAAATAAAAAAGAAGTTCAAAGACTAACGGGAAGAATCGCAGCTCTGGGGAGATTTATTTCCAGATCTTCCGAAAAAATGTTTTAAATTATTTTCAGTCCTCAAAAAGCAGAATCAATTCGAATGGACTTAAGAATGTTGACAAGAACTCAAGAATTTGAAGGCTTATCTATCTAATGCCCCGCTGCTATCAAAGCCAAAAGAAGGGGAGAGATTGTACATCTATTTGGCTGTCTCAGAAATTGCTGTAAGTGCAGTACTGGTAAGAGAAGATAAAGGTAAACAATCTCCTATTTATTATGTAAGTAAAACTTTGCTAGATGCTGAAACTAGATATCCACATCTGGAAAAGTTAGCCTTAGCTTTAATAATGGCATATAGAAAATTACGACCATATTTTCAATGTCATCCAATCACTGTCGTGACTTCATATCCTTTAAGAAATATTTTCATAAATAAGAACTGTCAGGAAGATTAGCCAAGTGGGCCATAGAATTAAGTGAGCATGAAATAATCTATCAGCCTAGGACTGCAATTAAGTCTCAAATACTAGCTGATTTTGTTGTTGACTTTCATAATAGCATTATCCCTGAGGTGGAAAAGGAGTTACAACTCTTTAACGGTGCTAATTTAGGCCTATGGACCCTATTTACCGGTGGCTCTTCAAATGTAAAAGGTGCCGGCTTAGGCATAGTATTAATATCACCAGAGGGTGAAAAGACATGACAGGCTATCAAGTGTTATCCTATAACTAACAATGAAGCATAGTACGAACCTCTCATTACAGGACTAGAACTCGCACGGGAACTCTCAAGCGAGAGCTCGTAAGACAATTCAAAACATGGAAGGTAATACAAATACCTAGAGAGGAAAATGCAGAGGGAGATGCATTAGCTAACCTCGCAGCCGTCACGGAAGTAACAAACAAAGACAATACAATTGTCGTTCATCTATTCCATTCAGTGATCGACCAGGACAGGAATGGGGTAACTTTCAACAACTTAACCTGGGATAGAAGAAACGAAATTCTTATTTTTTTGCATAATGGCACCGTACCTGAAGACTGGAAAACAGCTCAAGCACTTCGCCGCAAAGCTGCACGGTATTGCCTTATTCGCAACTCACTATATCGCAAGATGTTCGGAGGACCCCTAGCTAAATGCCTCGGACCTAATCAAACAGAGTTTGTGATGAAAGAAGTCCATGAAGGACACTGTGGAAATCATACAGGAGCAAGATCCTTGGTAAAAACCTTAATCAGAGCTGGGTACTACTGGCCCAAGATGGAATAAGAAGCCGAGAACTTCGTATCTAAATGCGGCAGGTGCCAAAGGTTCGCCAATAACATGCATCGACCAACAGAATTATTACATCCAGTTATATCACCATGGCCCTTCATGAAATGGGGGTATGTACATAGTAGGGCCTCTTCCCCCTGCTAAGGGATAGGTACAGTTCCTACTTGTATTAACCGACTATTTTAAAAAATGGGTAGAGGCAGGAGCATTCAAACAGGTGCGAGAAAAGGAAGTAAAAAGCTTTTTATGGGGAAACATAATATGTCGCTTTGGTATACCAAGGGAGATCGTGTGTGATAATGGCCCACATTTCATAGGCTCACAAATCACAGAATTCTTCGAAAGCTGGCAAATCAAACGGATCACTTCATCGCCATATCACCCCGTGGCTAACGGTCAAGCGGAATCGACGAATAAAATCATCATCAGCAACTTAAAGAAGTGGCTAGATAAAGCCAAGGGAAATTGGCCCGATGAGTTACTAGCGATACTATGGGCATATAGAACAACTTCAAAAATAGCCACGGGAGAAACTCCGTTCGCACTTCTCTATGGCTAAAAAGCCTTAATACCTGTGGAAATTGGCGAGCCAAGTATAAGGTTCATGACAGCTACGGAAGAAGAAAACGACGATGAATTGAAGACTAATCTGGACCTGCTCGAACCACGAAGGGAAGCAGCACTAATACGGATGGCAACCCAAAAACAAATAATTGAGCGCTACTATAACCGCAAAGCCCATCTCAGATACTTCAAGATTGGGGACTTCATCCTCAAAAAAGTCTTTCAGTCAACTAAAGAAGCAGGCGTAGGAAAGCTAAGTCCAAACTGGGAAGGACCTTACAAAGTCCGAGGCATAGCTGGGAAGGGCGCCTACGAGCTTGAAGCTGTGGACGGAAGAATCCTACCGACAAGCTGGAATGCCATCCACTTGAATAAGTACTACTTCTAAGAAAAAGAAGTACCTACCGACAAGCACGTTCAATATTATTTTAACATTTAAAATTTTACTAACCTTTTTAGATGATAGGCATAAAGCTAACCCATCACCAGATGATGATATTAGACCTGCAAAGACGTGAGGAAATAACAAAATTCCCGGTCTAGGGTTACACTTTATGATGGATATTTTAAAGGATTAAGCAGTCATCATCTAAAAACTATATAACTTCGAGTCCGGAATATTTTTCCTTTTCAGGAAAAAGACCACAAGGAAGGAATAATCAAGTGCTCGAGATTTCATTCTTCAAATCTCAAACACTTGGGGGACTATACAGTATGGAAGGATAAGACGAAGCAAAAAAGACTATCAAAAAGTCAAAGCTCGAGCCTGAAGATCCATCTACCCAACAAAACAAGTGATACGAGCAGAATCGAAAGTGATCGAAAGAGCCATCCACTCAAATACAAAGCCTAATGCAAAAATGCAAAAAACCTTCGAACATGTTCAGGTTGAAGGCAAAATATTAGTCACAAGGAAGAAATGCACATCTTTGTACTTATTCAAAACTGTTGTAAGAAAACAGTTAGGGGTAAAAGATCATCATCATTGTACTCGTTCAAAAACAGTTATCAAATAAAATAGTTACGGATGAAAGATCAAAATCCATGTATTTGTTCAGAAAACTGTTGTTAAATAAAACAGTTACGGATGTAAAAGCATTTCCCTCGCACTTACTATAAATTGTTATCAATTAAAATAGTTACGGGTAAAAACCCCAATCTTTATAAAAATTGTCAAAAACAGTTGTTCCCTTGTATTAAAATCGAAAAATTGTTACCTATGAAAAACAGTTACGAAATACAGGTGTATATCAAATTTGTTGAACAAAAATAGTTGCAACATGAGTTTTAGCCAATAATCAAACACATGTAAAATGTCGTGGAAGTTCAAACAGAAAACTTTCCTCGGAAACATTCTTAAACATGTGCAAAATTCCTATCGCCCTATTGCATTATTACACCATCATGAAGTTGAGACGTCTTCTTCATTAAGTGTCAATCATAAAGGGCCCTCCTTCATAAACAAAGCCTACTACAAAAAGGCTCACAAACACCATGCCTACTATGAAAAGGTACGAGTGATTTCAGCATCCTCATGCAAAAACTAGGAGGTAAAACAAAAACCTCGAAAATTAAACATGCAAAAGACTTAAGAGTGAAACAGAAACTCGAAGCAAAAAGTCATAACTTGCATATATTCAAAAAGAGCAGCTAAGTATGAACTAAGTACAAACTATTACCTAGTCGCATATAATTTATAAATTAAAGTGCCCCTAAGTTTTCAGTTGGGAACTTTAAGAGATCTAAATTTACCCCCGATGGAGATGGGGGTAACCACCAATCAAATTAAAAAAAAAGGGTGAATCAACACTTTAATATTCTTGAGGAGGAGGATTAGCTTCTTCACCGGCAGGAGAAACGGGAGAACCTAGGGATGAAGAGGCACGAGCAGCAGGAGTCTCACCATCAGGTGAAGAGCGGTTATGACCTTGTTGAGCCTTCTCCATGGCTTCCTTAGTTTTAGCTATTTCAGCACTAAGGTCGAAACCCTCTTGACTCATTTCCGTCAATGTGTCAAGGCGAGAATTTATATACGCCCAACTAACATTGACAGCAGCCGCCTCTTCCAGATCTTCATAATCCCTTGCCCATTCTTGAAGCTCAGCTCTCAGCTCGTCCTTCTCCGCTTCAGCAGCTTCATGTGTAGCCCTCAATGGTACAATCGACTCCTCCAGAGTTTGAACCCCGTCTAAAGCATTACGAAGATCCTCCTGAGTACGGGTGAGTGATTGCACGAGCTCGTCTGAATATTCCTCCTTCTGCCCCAGCAAATCTTTCAAGTCCCTAATCTCCTCTGAGGCACCGGATAGCTACTTAGAAAATGAAGATTCCAGAATGCTCTTGTCCTTATCAGCCTGATTGGAGGAAGCCTTCTCTACTGCCAGTTCTGCTAGCATGAGTCTCATCTGCCGCTTCAAGGTACTCCTTTCCTCTTCTAAGGCATCCATGTCAATCCTTAAGCTGTCATACTGTGCCTTCCAATTATCAACATTAGTCCGCAACTTTTTTGTCTCCTGATATGGTTTGAGATCCTCTTCATGAGCTCCATGCCTATAAGATTAATCTACAAGAAATAAACTGATTAGATATGATAAATTTCATGTATGCAAAGGAAATGGGATAAACTGCACCATACCTTCAAAGAGGTATGCACAACTTCATTAGCCCATGTAATGGCACTGTGGCTAGCTAGCTTGTACTTCTCCGTGGGACCTATCAAAGGCTTAAGCCACACTTCAGGCTCACCTGTTTTCTTGAAAAGACTCCCCTCAGCCGAAACTTCTATTATTACTTGCCGCATCTCCCTGCTGGAAGACCCTACTTCCCTAACGGAAGGCACGGAAGCAGGCAAAGGTGAAGCAGCAACAGGCACGGAGGATTGAGGAGCTGGAGAAGCCATGGGCAAAGCAGCAGGCACGTAGGATTGAAGAGTTAAGGAAGCCACATGCAAAGCAACAACAGAAGCAGTAATAGCCAAATGAGCGGAGGAGATACTAGGAGAAGATGAAACAGTTTCTCTTAAAGAAGCGGGAAAGACATCCAAGGGGACTTCATCGGAGGCAAGACCAAAGCCTTCATGGAACAAATAATCTACAGATTCATGAACGGGAGAAGGTGAAGCATCTTCAGAGGTAGGGGGTCTGACTTCAGACACGGAAGACAAAGTCATGGGTGTAGACTCATCGTCCGAAATCACCCGCTTTCTTCGTGACCTGTGCACCAAAGCATCCTCCTCTTCTTCTTCTTCTACAAATCGAGACTCACCAAACGTCCTCTTCGAGGAAGACGAACGAACAATAATCTCTTGGGTCTGGTCCAGAGACATCTTCTGAATAGACGTAGCAGACACCCCACGAGCAGAAAACCCTATCAAAAGAGAAAAAGTTTAACGACAAAGAAAGAAGAGGCTCGAATAAGGAAAGAAGCAGGAACAAAAGCGTCACTTACCGTGGGTCTTTACGTGCCAACCGTACTTTCCAGAGAAGTACTTCCAAGATCTTTCCTCCAAGGGAGCAACCGACAGCAATTTTTTTACCCAATCATGGACACCGGAGACATTCTCAACAGTACCCATAATTGCTGAAAGAAGAAGAAATAGATATAGTGTTAATAAAACACTTCAAGCAAAAAGAAGAAAAGCAGTGAATGTGAGCTAAAATGTACTCACGTGCACGATTCCACTTCTCGGGGAAGGAAAGATTTTCATCACCCACTAAAACAGCAGTGGGCACAACGACGTACCAGAGGTACCAACCTCTGTCCTTATCATCATCATGGGTTACCAACACTCTTTTACTCCTAGCAGTCAGAGTAAAAACCCCTTGACGGAATAAATAAGGAGAGTAAAGATGAATAAGATGGTTAAAAGTAAAGGGAGACGAGGCTAAAGAAGCCAAACTCCTAAGACACGCGACAACTCGCCACACAAGCGAACCGATTTTCCCTAAGCAAATATTAAAGAAACGACAAAATTCGATTATGATTGGATCAATGGGAGGTTTAAACCCTAAAGTAAAAGGGTACGTATAAAAAAAAGAATACCCCGTCTTGTAAGACGTTATTCTTTGATTGCTATTCGGAATATAGACAGGAAGATCAGACCTCCAAGAGAATTCCCTGCGAACAAGGGAAATATGACCTTCGGTAATAAGAGTGGGATACCTCTCAACACTATCAAAGGAAGAAGACTGGTCTACGAGGACCTGGTTGTCCCTAGCAAAGACAAACTCAGCAGGAATGATTTTGTCTACTCTTGGTTCACGTAAAGGTCCATGATGATCTCTACTCTTAGATGAAGACCTGGAAACCCTAGCTCTTGGAGAAACTAAGGACCTAGCAGATGGAGGAGAAACAATCTGAGAAGAGGAAGAGCCTCTCGAAGGAGTGGAGCCTAGACTCCGCAGTCTACCACCCCTCTGGCTCCGAGTCGGAGCAGTAGAAGGCGTCAAATTCTCAATATCTATCACCTTTTTAGGTTGACTCGAAGAAGACATGTTTCCAAAAGACAAGAAGAAATTCTTTACAAGGAAAAAAGACAAGTTAGAAAGTGTTTCGTGGAAGTAAAGAAAAGAAGAAAGGTATTTATACTTGAAGACAACCGTCGAATATGGAAAAAACAATGATGAAAAGTTATAATTGAAGGTGTCGCTTCGCAACTGACGCAACCGCAAAAATCCCTAAAAGGCGTCGAGTAACTACAGAACCAATCCAGAGAGAACACGTGGATTGAACATTAAATGTAAGTGACAAGCGACACATATGTTCAGAAAAAGGATACAATGTTTCGAGGTAAAGCGGCGGCAAAATATTCCCGCCATAAATGCATATCCACTTACCAAATATTAGTCGTTAAATAAATGGTAAGTGGGGGGGCTATCTGTATTGGTAAAAAATAATTTCACACGTAAGATGGTTCTTGAAAGATCAGCCAGCTACGTGAAGCAAGGAAAACGCAACAGATGAATATGATTCTATGAAGAGGCATGGAACAAAGAGGCACGGATCAATAAGCCTAGGGGGTGATCAGCAACGAAACTCAACCTGATTGAGACAAAGAAGAGACACGGTCAGAATGAATTCAGATAGAATTACGCACAAATTCAAGGACCCATAATTGATAACTCATACGTTATGTAACCGTACAATAATAATCATATCCTTTGTAACGGGACCTTTAATGTCATAATTAGTCATTAATGGGCGATCATAACAAGAGGTGTACGTTATATCGAGAAATCCCCTATATAAGGGACGAGAATACAGCTTGTAAAGGATCATCTGGATTACGAATAGAATACACTTTACTTTCTCAGCATCATATTATTGTCATTCTCTGATTTTCTTTTATGAAATATTATTTCTTTGATTATCAGTAACCCGTGTTCATCCTAAAAATATCTTTGGTCAAAAGATCTAATTCTTTGGTTAAACAGAAGGTTGTGTCAAAAATCACTTGTTTTTGGAGTCTCTCAGCCTCCTCGATAGCAATAGGGGCATCGAGATCAGCATCCTCTTCGACACCGATGAAGTAGTCTCTAAATAGATCATCTTCTCCCTGAGAGAACCCTACATCGAGAGTTTCCTTTTCTTGGCGTCCCGTATCTACCCTGGTGAAAACGAACGGCCCGATAGAAGATCGCCTATGGTATCAACTTCTATCGGGGCCTCCTCTCGCCCTTGAAGAGTCTCAGGGCTGGATCCTCCGAATACTCCAACCAAGTGTTCGTCGGCATAAGTTGTATCCTGTCCGGCGGTTGGCTCGGGGACTGCACCCAAACCCTCCTCGAGGGTCTCTTCAGTACAATGTGGGACCGTATCTGCCAACTCCGACTCGGCAGTCTTCTGCCCGGCAACCTTCGGAGCATCAGCGCTTCGCCTTACCCTATGTACCAATGGGCAACTATCATCATCTTTGTATTCAGCATGAAGACTCTCAGTAGCCGTCAGAGTTAGGACCATTGCAGCGCCCCTAGGCTTTCGAGCCTGAGCTTTCTTTGGTTTCGGGGACTCCGCCGGCATCTCCTTCTTCCTCTTTTTGTCCTTGGGGGTTTTGGGTTTCTTCTTCGCCAGGAGAAGGCGGTCTTATTAACATGGCTTCCCAGAGGCCTACACAAGCACAAAATTTCAAATATACCGCCAAGAAATCCGTTTACAAGTAACTTAGAAGTAACAGCGGTAAGGGCATACCATAATTTTAGCCTGCCATCGTGTCTTGGCCAAATCACACCAAACATGCTTATTATATGGGGAGGCAGAGTCTAAGAGTTTAACCCAGCTCAGGAGGTCATTGACCACGCAGGGGAACCACACAGTGGCTATAAAATCAGAAGAGAACCAATTCAAAAAGAAAGTGATTAGTTCAAAAAGGGAAAAGGAAGGCATTCAGGTGATGAAACATGCTCGACGTCGTGACACTTACGTCTCATGTTCCATTCCTCACGGAATGGCATATTCTCGGCAGGGATGATGTTTGATGTCCCAACTCGAACAAACCGGCTCATCCATCCCCTGTATTTATCTTCATCGATGTAGGAAAAACGTTCTTTGGTGGATCGGCGCTGAAGCTTGACTAGGCCCCCTCGATAGAGACGACGGTTGTACGATCTAATCAGATGATCGAGGGTAAAAGACATCCCCTCAACAATGTTAGAGAAATTTCCAATCAAATAGACAATTCTCCAGAAAGAAGGATAAATTTGACTAAGCGTCACTCGATATTGACGGCAAAAATTGAGGATCACTGGGTCTATCGGTGGAGAAGAATAATCTACGGGACCTAAGGTAAAAGGTTACGTATATACGCTGAGGAATATAGTTTTATGTGTAGTTATGCCTTCTTCCGATGAAAGGATTCCCACCTGCACCGCCTCCCCCAGCGACAATCTATCTTTACCTTCTTTACATCGGTTACTACACTTATGTATGATAACTAGTGATTTGTACTACTATTTACTCCCATTTTCTTAGGTTTTGAGGCAAAAATTGACTCAATCAATCCCACATTTTGATGCAAGTTGTTTGAATTGCAGGAATTGAGTTGATTTGTAAATATTGATCCAAAAAGAGCAAAACTTGCAAAATCCCAGAACCCAGCAGAAACGCTGCAGCATTCACTTTTCCGTTGTAGCGGTTGTCATTCCGCTGCAGCGGATTTCTCTCCGCTGCCCCGTTGTCAAAATTCAGAGAGGTATTTTTGAGGCTAAGCTCAGCGCTGATCGCGTTATTTTTCAGCTGCAGTGTCCACTATTACGCTGGTCGAATTTTGTGAGCTTCACAGAGACAGCAAGAGTTGGGATCCATGCTTTCGCAGTCAGCGGTACTATTCCGCTGCCGCGTTTTTGCCATCGCTACAGCGTTTCATTATTCCGATGGATGCCGAATGGAGAATCAAAGAGCTACACAGCCCAAGACCGCTGCAGTGGCCATTATTCCGCTACTGTGGAAGCCAATTCGCCGCAGCGCTCAAAAATACGTTGGGAGGTGATTCTCCGTAGGGGCAATTTTGTCTAGTATTTTCAGTTTAGTAGAAATAGATCGTTTTCTCATTTTTAGGGCATCAGCTGTTAGGGGAACACATGAATAGTTATTTTTGAGTGTTTTGAGCAATTTTAGCTTGGCCTTTACAATAGTTCTTCAATTTCTATCTTGTATTCTACATTTATGTGTTTAATTTCATTATCTACTCAAGTTTCTTCTTCAATTATGAGTAGCTAGACCCTTAAGCTAGGGTTGTGACCCAACCCTAGTGTGGGTAACTAATGGGTTTTCAATTTTAGGATGATTTTGTGTATGGGTGTCTGGTTTTTAGCTTTATTTGTGCATAAATCTCGGATCTAGTGGTTGCAAACACTAGGTCATGCCTTCATGACTAGGGTTACTCTTGAGATGACCCAAGTCAAGGTAATTAGGCTAACAAGATATTGGGGTGAGCTCAAGAGATTGATAGCCCCAATAAAAGGGTAGATGCTAGAGATAGCTACACCCGACTTGAGCCAATTCATGAGATTTATTGAAACACCCAATTGTGCTTGAGAAAGTCAATTTGGGCAAAGTCACCCAAATTACCGAGAGGTATTGGGTGAGTAAATTAGGCATGAGTTTAAGTCATTCACTCCCATTTCACAAGGTCATTCTCAATTTTAGACCACATCGGTCACTCGCCCAGGAGGAAGTCACAACCCCAATCCCTTTATTAACTGAGAAAATCGTTAAAAAGATATTAGTTAGCTAGTTCATAGTTTTATTTAGACTAAACCGCAGCATAATTACCAAACCTTTTGATGAGAAGTGTAATTAAAAACCTGACACACCACTAGGTCATCTAGGCACTAAGCCCCCACATTTATAACTCCCTGTGGATATCGATCCCGACCAGTTCGGGTAAAAGCTGCTTCGACCCCTGCCTTGCTACTCTCTAGTGGTATAGGTGGGCGCCGATCAATGTAGACATGGGCTCGCATCGGCCCGGCACTGAAGGAGGTTTATCAATTTTTAGATCGGAGGATGTCTCGAAGGGCCCAAGAATGAACTCCTCAATACGGGGAGGTGCCTTTGTTTTAATCTTAGACGAGCGTGACGAAGAAGGGGCTTCCTATTTTCGAGGGACCGTTTTAGAAGTTTGGCCATGGTTACAACAATGTTTCAAAGTAAGCTAAAGAAGAAGTAAACACAGAGGAAGGATGCAGACAGGAAATTGTTTTGAAGGTTTGAAGATGTTGTAAAAGTTTAAAAGATGGGGAATTGAAGTATTTAAGAGTCATCTAAGTATATTGGAGGAGTTGAAAGGTCGACCAATAGCGGTTCGTGGGCTTTTCGAGAACCGTGCTGACGAAGACCTTTGTACAACCTTTCTGTCACCTATTTAATGATCTCACGTGGCTAACGTCATAATAGGGATATCAAAGAGGAAATAATTCAAGACCGTTTCTTATCATTTCATTCTAAGAAATGAGGGGACTATCTGAATACGGCCAAAATCCGAAAGTCCAATTTTGAGGCCGATGTGGCATTCCGCGCCCGGCGTCGAGAGGCTCAGAGCAGAGTTCGAAGCTTAACCCCGAGGTGCATTCCTCGAAGAAGGATATTGAAGGTTCCTTGTGCCTGACCTCGGGGCAGTATAAATCGGTGACCATCATGGAAAGGCGAGAAATTCCCAAGAATGCGTGGTTAGAGCTGACCAAGTCTGCAAGAATAATACAAGTTCGTACTGATCCATTAAATAGTTGTACCAATAGCATTACCTTTTCATAATTAAACTTTTACTATGTTGGGATTCCCCCTCCTATATAAAGGGTACCCTTGTCATTTTGTGACACACATGAATATTCAGTACAACAAGAACATTCTCTGCTTTCTTATCTAAATGAGCTCAACAATTGTTCCATTGATTTATTGCTTTCATTTATTGTGTTCGTTAATTGTTCTTCATTTATTGCTCATTATGCACCATAAAGGGCCATCCTCGACCTAACATCACTGTATCTTCACCGACTGCTCATCAGTGAGCATAGCAATTCGACCTCGAGGCCCTGTTCCAGCGAGCTCGAGGCTTAGCCTAGTAACAACTTGGTTTCCAAATCACTATTTTCCTCTACTTGTATCTTACTTTTCTTACTCTCACTTAGAATCTATTGCCTAACAACTAGTACTAAAATAAATCACATATTTTTAGAACCACAAAATCAAATATAATTGTCATTACCATTTTCAAGGTAAACAGTTTTAATTTCAATTACTATTTTCAAGGTAAACAATTCCAAACCTTCAAAATTCCAACTTTCACCAGTGAGTGTCGAAACCTTCTAGAAATATCCAAATGCAAATCTTGGCATACGCCCAAGTTCAAAATCACCATCCGGACCTAACGGACCCATCAAAACTCCAATCCAAAGTCAAATACTAAAAAGTCAAACTTGGTCAACTCTCCCAAATTAAAACTTCTTAGTTGAGTATCATTCTTCCAAATCAATTCTGAATAACCTGAAAACCAAAACCGACGATTCACATAAGTCATAATACCTCATACGGTGCTGCTCAAGACTTCAAATAGCTATATGGAAATGCAAATGCTCAAAATGACCGGCTGGGTCATTACATTCTCCCCCACTTAAACATACGTTCGTCCTCGAACGTGCCAAGAGTCGTTCCAAAGCCATCAAATCGCCGTGTATCCTTACCATGCACATACCCGGGGGTGATCACACGTCATCCTAATCCATATAAGCCTGACGACACAACCTAACTGAAGATCCTTAATTCAACCTTAGCCTATAAACCTTTGAATCCAATTTCCAACATCCGAAATTTCCTATAAGACCCAATTCTCGCATCTACACATGGTATAAGTCTGAACAAGCTGCATCAAACCATAACCATAACCCAAGACACCATCACATGATATACTACATAACTCAAATACTCATAGCAATAACTTCCGACCTCAATAGATGCTTGATAACCAACCTGACACCGGTAACAAAACTCATATCAACTAAAATCTTGTTCTAAACCTTTGTACACTGCCAATTATGAAAGAAACACGCAGAAAGTCTTAACCACTCATCAGATCAACAAGTCATGGATCTCTCTCTCTCCCGACAAGAACCAAAGACAAATCATATGCCGACTTCCAATATTATTCTTCCAAACATACTTTTATCAAATCCTATAGTATGTATTCTAGGTCCAATGACTCCATATCATCAAGTACAAGCTACTATACTATTTACAATCACAAACTGTGCAATCAATGCACCAATAAGCAACAACTCAAATGTACTCAAACATAGAAAATGACTCAAATGAGAGAATCACCCTGCAGGTTCAACAAGTACCACCGCCAACGCATTGCTATGAACCCATCACACATGGTAAGACCAAGAACCACGAATCAATAACCAAGGATCATATCCCAACATAACTTCGATGCAATGTGTAGCCCTATAACAAAATCAGTTCATATGAAATACCTCAAGCCACTATGCTCAAAATCGACAACTACACGCAATTCGAATCAAATACAATAACTATATGACCATAGCCATCGAGAAGAAATAACACAATATACCACAACTTGGAGAGAACATAACCAAGGTGCAATTAACCATTCAACACCCCGATAACCATCTCGCTCAAATTCTGCTACAAGTCCCAAACAGAACCACACGGGGGTGCATATAAACCAACAAATCACCACCCCTCGTAGCATAGAAGAGTAACACATAGAACATACCATATACAAATGTGATAAGCTCAACTGAATGTCACATCCCTCAATAATAGTAGTACGGAGTCAATGGGCCCAAAACAACTCTAGTCATCCACAAATAGATAAATAACCCTCCGAAAGTCCATAATGACCTAACCATGACACATACTATCATCTAACTAGCTTTGGACACATTTTTACAGTCCACAACCATGAAACAATTTGCTTCTAAGAACTCCTAGTTTCCAAATCCATAGAACACACAAATCACCATATCTAATCTCAACTCCACCGCCCGAATGTCTAACACATCTCTCATACACAATCATCCTGCGAGGAATACTCCTATTACTCTTCCGTGCCAAATAGAAAAATCTGAATATGAGTAGTCGATCAACCCAGTGAGTACCACAACACCAATGAAGGATCCTTAAGTCAAAACTTAGTGCGCCTTCTTAGATGCGCACCCGTCTCAGGCAATACCAAGTAGTTATAGCATTCGTCTAAACATCGGAAAACCGTCCATGCTGTCCAAGAATTTATGACTCTCCCTTCAAAACTAAACCTTGACCTCACACGCGCAAATACCAATCCCACACAACACACAACATTTATCATGACATCATAGGAAAAGTACAAAAATCTTATAATAAACTTTGAGTCATAAGCAGAATACATATCTGGTTAGTTAGAAACCTTCCATTTGATCTCATCTAGGAGAAAATCATAGTATGCAACATGCTCCTCATGCCAGTAGGAAATATCCACTTCGAAACGTGGTAGAACTCATCGAGAACACTTCGAAGCCCATTTGCACATAACCAAGCCATCAGAACATAATCTCTCTAACTCAACCAAGCCACACAGGTCACCAAACCCAAGAGTATTGCCACAAAACACCTATAGAGACTCACCACATCATAAGTACCCAAAGAATCGATCACATCCATTGTCGTGCCAATCCAACCTACTACAAAGTTGTCCCATTTCTCCGAGTTCCTTCCAAATTAACCTCAAGTTGATACTTCTCCTTGCAAGAACACCACGATCCTTACCCCAAATCTCACCATAAGAGATCCTAGCATAAAACCACACCGCCTTAAGGCCCAAATGCCGTCGTATTCCCTCTTAAGCACCCGAAAAGTACCACAATCGAGACACCCACTCTAAAGAGACCTTATGTGAACCTAAAAGTGTTTCCTTTACCTCCTTGATACTGAAATGTAGAATCCATAATGATATAGAAATACCGCGAATTTCGTCACTATCCAATGCAAATATTAGACGCTAGCCATATACAAATCCGGAAGATTCTCAGTTGCTACATATAAATCCTGAATCCATTAGAACATTCTCGAGAGTCATCCACTCTGCTCAAGTCTCAATTTGCACCGCCCAAACGTGTTGAATGAACTGTACCACATTAGTACGACAACACCCAAAGAAGTAACCTCGCCTTGATGTAACCGAGCAAATTCCTACACCGCGCGCACTACATCCGTCACGAATAACAACTCAATCATTTCATGATTCCCATATATCCATAAAGTGTAAATATAACTCATATCCCTAAATTCCTTAACTAGCATCGTCGTCAATCTTAACCTCTGAAAGTCATATCTGATTCACAAGTATACCTCAAATCGAAACCAATACAACACATAGCCATGAATTTAAATCGTCGATAGCAGACTCCCCCACTTGGCTCAAAGCCATAGAAAAAAAGACTCAATGACTCATAATACCCATACTCTATTACTGATATGATCCCGTACCAAAATTCAACTTAATCCTTCATAAGCTCCTGTAACACAAACCATCTAATACTTCAAATCATCTGCAAATCTCGCATTCATCCTTGTAACAGTCAAGTCAACTTCCTCAAGCGATCCAAACTGAAGTTGCAATACATATAATCCACTAGTAAGAGAAAAATCTCCACAAAAACAACATAGGGATCACACAATCCTCAGAATACCCCACATGAGATAACGCACTTGTGTTCACTAAATCATCTAGAGTCTAAGCTCGTCAATAGAACACAAGAATCTAATTCACCCCAGGAATGAACAACATGAAACTTCACTCAACACGCTCGTAAATTGAGATTCTACAACACATTAAGTCAGAAATCAAGCACCCAATAGTCCTCTTTACATCCCAAGAAAACTTTTCTCGTCACATTAAAACCATCTGAACACATCCTGAAGTCACATCATAATTCATCATACAACCATCCAACCACTCATCGAGCCACAAATTCCACTAATAGGGAACTGGACATATAAGTCCAAAAGCATGAACTCACACAACTAAAACTACGAGCCTAAGTTGCGGTCTAAACCTGGCCTCAAGTCCTCTAGACAGAACACCGAAAGCACATCTCGTACCTTATCTATAGAATCACAAGTCGTCAATGTACAGCTGATACAGAGCGCTCACATGCGCATACGAGTGAGTGGACAGAATTCAAAGAGATACGCTTCAAGCTGAATCAATGTCGCACGATAAGGATAGAAAGATGGGAAGTTTATCCTCAATGCGCTATAGCCTCTCGAAGATAGGTATGGAAGTCATCATACCGAACCGCAAGACTTTCAAAGCTAGTATGAAATATACATGAATAGATTATAATTCCAAAGCTACCAAGATAAAGAAACAACAATGATCGGAACGCAGGTATGTCTTCAATGCCAGCTCCCACCATACATAGCAACATCAACATAAAAAAATTGCACGCAAGGTGCAGAAGTTCGTATGAGTACAACCTACCCCACGTACTTTATAAGTAACAAATCTAACCTTAGGTTGAAAGTAGTGACGAGCTAGGACAAAGGTCGGAATCCAACACCAATAGCCAACAACAGTTAGTAACAATATAATAAAAGTGATATAAAAAAAACTCAGAGATGCTCAACTCATCTCGTTAACAGTTACGGAAAAATAGTCATACTTTTCAGGTATTACAGTAAAACCCAAATCCTTCACCGAAATCACAAAAAATATGAGTGAGTTAGAAAAACTATAATTTTTCTCAAGACCTTTCAACAATAAGTAAGATGTTCCATTATCAGATAGCATGAAGAAGGTACTTCTCTATGCCTACATATCAGTATACACGTGAAATCATGAATGCCACCAAAATTGAGTAGCATGAGGAAATGCATCTCTATGCCTGTATGGCAGAGTATGCATGTCAAATGCAATGCATCACAGTGATTAACTAATGTACTCACACTCTCAGAGTACTCAATCTGACATTTCTTCTATGATTGCAAGATATAAGCTTCCAAAGTTGGGTCAGTGCAGCAGAATTTTCTTCTATGCGATCGTGAAATGTCTTCCGCGATCGCGATTCACAAGTCCATTTTTCCTATTTTACTCAACCCTGTCTGAACATACCAACAAGTCCAAAAACGTACCACGAACCTATTCGAGTCCTCAAATCACACATAAAAACATCAAAACCATGAATCGTCGATCAAGATCAACCTCTTAAGTTCATAAACTTCAAACATCAAACCGAGAATCTGATTCAAGCCTAAGAAATCCGGAACGAACCCAAAGTTTGCATACAAGTTCCAAATGAGATATCGAAACTATTCCAACTCCCGGACAACAATCCGGACTCGATAACATCAAAGTCAACACTCAGTCAAACTTATGAACATTCAAATCCTTCAAATTTCCAACTTCCACCAATGAGTGATGAAACCTTCTAGAAATATCCAAATGCAAATCCAGGCATACGCCCAAGTCCAAAATCACCATCTAGACCTAACGAAACCAACAAAATTTCAATCGGATGCCAAATACTAAAAAGTCAAACTTCGTCAACTCTTCCAACTTAAAGCTTCTTAGTTGAGAATCATTCTTTCAAATCAATCCTGAATAAGCTGAAAACATAAACCAATTATTCACACGATACATAATACCTTATATGGTGCTGCTCTAGCCTTCAAATAGATGAACGGAAATGCAAACGCTCAAAATGACCGGTTGGGTCGTTACATAACCTCTTCCAACATAGCCAACAATATCCCATGTACCATGACATTTGGATGAGGTTGCATGGGACGGCGTTTGTTATGGGTAAAGGGATTAACAGACAAAGGATGTATTTTTAATAATTTGGTGAACAGAAAATATTTTAAAAGTAAATGGGTAAATCTGATCCTTTGATCCGTGTAATATTGAATACTTGTAAATTACGAGAAATTTTACTATGTGAGTCACATAACCAACATTACTTATGTGAGTCTAGTTTATTTCTTGACAAGTGGACTCATGTTCCTACTTACTTATGTTAGATCATAAAGTACTAAAGGCAATATTTAAATAAACTTTTTTCTTAATTAGAAGCTTAATTGGTGAACAATAAAAGAAAAATAAATCAAGAAAAATCTTTTTCATTATATTATTATCTTATTATATTATTAGGTATACTTTTTTATTAAAAAAACTTTTTTTATTAAAAATCTTGCATTTTAGCATCCAAGTAAAAATTAAAGGTACGAGCGAATCTCCATAATTGCAAAATTTAACGCACCATGTTGAGCTATTCAACCAAAGAAACTTTTGATAAATAAGGAGAGGTTAATATGATTGGTGAAAGAAAGTAGAAAATTATGGATGTAAATTAGTAATTTTCAATTAAAAAGTACACATTAGTTGATTAGTTTGAACAATAAAACTTGTAATTTCTAAGAAATAAGATTTTCAATAAAAAAAAGATTTATCAAAGCATTGATCTTGGGAGATTTTTCTTTTTTCTCTTTGTGATGACCCAAAATGTCATCCCGTATTTTATAAGTCAAATTTGTGTTCCGAGGTCTTGAAAATCTCATTTAATCTGACCTCGTTTTGCGTGCGCAACCCGGACATAGATCTGGGAAGCTTTTATATAAAACACTGAAAAACAAATGCTAATTTTGCTTTTGAAATTTGATTTAAGTTGACTTCGGTCAATATTTTAGGTAAAAGGACCCGGATCTGTGATTTGACGACCCCAGAGGGTCCGTAAGAAAATATGGGACTTGGACTGCCCGTAATCAAATTCCGAGGTCCCAATCCCGAGAAATGAATTTTTGAAAAAGATTATTTTTCTGAATAGATAAAGGATCTCAGAAATTTGATTATATATGAAATTTATGGTATCGGCCCTGTATTTTTGTTCCAAAGCCCGGTACAGGTTCAATATGATAATTATGATAGGTATGTAAAATTTGGTAAGAAACGGAAGTCGTTTGACATGATTCGGACCCGTAGTTGTAAAATTTGACACTTTGGAAGTTTTTAAAATTTTCTTTGATTTTAATGATAAATTCATTGTTTAAGATGTTATTTTGGCGATTTGATCGCACGGGTAAGTTCGTAGGACTTTTTTGAGGTTATGTGCATGTTTGGTTTGGAGCTCCGAGGGCTCGGGTGAGTTTCGGATAGGCGTTGGGATGATTTTAACGTAGAAAATCTGGTGTCTTTTGGCTGTTGCTGGTGTCCAGAAAATTTACCCTATGCGAACGCATGGAGATCCATGCGAACACAATGCACAAGCGGGGAAGGGGGCTGGGTAACACTGTGCGAACGCACAGACTTGGGTGCGAACGCGGAGCTTTGGAAATTCACTCTACGCGAACGCACCGGGTCAGTGGCGAACGCATAGAGTAGGAAGGGGTCTGGGGGCTGGGTAGTTTTAATTCTGTGCGATCGCATCCATGGTAATGCAAACACGAAGGGCAGGGAAAAGTGAAGCCTATGCGAACGCAGATGCCTTGTCGCGAACGCATAAGGCAAGATTCTGCCCAGTCTTTTAAAAACAGTATCATTACGAGATTAATTCAAAACTTCATAACTCACTCTCTAAAACTCTAAATTGGGCGATTATTGAAAGGGAATTTCACCACAAAACCATAGGTATGAATTCTTAGACTTGTTTTTTTCAATTTTCATTAACACCCATTAGATTTCTAGGCCTAAATGATGTTCTTAAGGGTAGAAAATTAGGGATTTGGGTAGAGTTAGAGCTTTTTGAATAATTGGAATTTAGACCTCGTTTTGGGGTCGGATTCTGAAACTAATTACATATTCGGGCTCGTGAGTGAATGGGTGATCGGTTTTGGTCCGAACCTCATGTTTTGACCAAGCAGGCCCGGGGTCGATTTTTGACTTTTTGGGAAGAATGCTAGAAAATCTATAATTAAGCATTCAAATTGAATTATTTAGCATTTATTGATGTTATTAAGTCAATTATGTCTAGATACAATTGATTTGGAGTCAAGTTCAAAAGGAAAAGCGGTGATTGAGGCTTGATTTTGATCGTGGAAGTCGAGGTAAGTGTTTGGTCTAACCTTAGCTTAAGGGAATAGGTGTTGTGTCTTAATTGCTATGTGTTAGTATAATAATCGATGTATAGGTGAGGTGACGAGTACCTATATGTTGGTGTCAAGCATGCCCGTGAGTCGGATATCATGAATTATGTGGTGTTTCGTTGATTATTACTTCATTATTGCTAGAGTTTCACTTTGTGGTTATTCATGTTGGTGGAAATTCTTGGTAATGGTTAGTGTTGAGTATTGGTTTCCCTTGAGAATATTCTAATTGAAGATATGTACTTAGGTGAGATTGGTTATAGTTGTGTCCTTTGTCGGGATAGTGATAATTCTACTGTTGTTCCCTTGCCGGGATATTATGATTTATTATTGTGGTTTATATGGTTGATTTTCCTTGCCGAAATTTTGTTCTTGAAATTGTTTGGGTGAGGAAGAGTGTAAAGCACGAAGGGTGATGTCGTGTATTGATTATTGTGAGGATGAGAGTGTAAAAGCACGAAGGGTGATGTCGTGCTATATTATGATATTAAAAGCACGAAGGGTGGTGTCGTGTCGTTTCTATTGATTTATTGTGAGGAAGAGAGTAAAAGCACGAAGGGTGATGCCATGCATTTGCATTTACTATTTGGTGAGGATGAGAGTAAAAGCACGAAGGGTGATGTCGTGCTATATTATGATATTAAAAGCACGAAGGGTGGTGTCGTGTCGTTTCTATTGATTTATTGTGAGGAAGAGAGAAACAGCACGAAGGGGGATGCCATGCATTTGCATTTACTATTTGGTGAGGATGAGAGTAAAAGCACGAAGGGTGATGTCGTGCACTGCTTATTTATGTGTTGTTGTTTACTGTTGTTTAAGTTGATATTTGAATTGTTGCCTTAATTCGTTATTTCCATTACTTGATATCTTTTCCCCCAGCATGTCCCCTTTTTCTTTGTACTTAGTTGTATATTTTCTGTTATTATTTTTCTGTATATTATTATATTGCATAGGTTACCTTGTTTTTTCTTGTCCTAGCCTCGTCACTATTTCGCCGAGGTTAGGCTCGACACTTACTCAGTACATGGGGTCAGTTGCACTGATGCTACACTCTGCACATCTTTGTTGTGCAGATCCCGATACAGGATCCTACGGTCATTAGAGTGAGGAGGCTGCCTTCAGTCCACGTGGAGACACTGACATAGTCTTGTTGGCGTCCGCAGGCGTTGGCGTCCCCTTCTACTTCTTTTTATCTATTCTAGTTATTTCAGAAACAGATGTGCTTATTTCATTCAGACTTTTATATGTATTATTCTTAGACAGTCCGTGAGTTGTGACTCCAACATTCTGGGATTTAGTTTTTGTGAAATTTCGTAAAGGCATCTAATTGAGTTAATATATCTTGTTTCATTTGTATCATTATTCATGCTAGTGTTGCATTTTACAGCGGTATTGAGTAGTAATAAAGGAATAAAGTATACTAAACATTCACTTTGGCTTGCCTAGCGGGTTCAACGTTAAGCACCATCACGGTCCCGACGGTGGGAAATTCAGGTCGTGACAAGTTGGTATCAGAGCACTAGGTTGCTTAGGTCTCACAATTCACGGACAAGCTTAGTAGTGTCTGAGGGATCGGTACAGAGACGTCTGTATTTATCCCTAAAGGCTTCAGAGTTTAGGAATACCTTCACATCTATTCTTCTTTGTCGTGCAATTTTTATTCTAAATGCTAACTGAATTTCTATTCTATTATCTCACCGATGGCGAGAACACGTGCTTCTTCATCTACCGATCAGCAGCCCGAGCCTCCAGTTGCAGCTCTTACGAGAGGCCGAGGAAGAGGCCGAGTCCATACTAGAGCAAACGCAGGGGCAGAGCTCAGCCTAGAGCAGCAGCCCCAGTGGAAGATCCTCAGGTAGAGTTTTCCGATGAGGTTCCTGCACAGACAGTCCCGATTTGACCAGCTCAGGTTCTAGAGGGGTTCATTTCCACCCCGGTACTCCAGGATGCTTTGGTCCGTTTAGTGGGCCTTATGGAGAGGGTTGCTCAGGCAGGTCTACTACCTATAACACCAGCCATCTCTCAGGCTGGGGGAGGAGCCCAGACTCCCGCCACCCGCACACCAGAGCTGTTAGCTTCTCGGTCCCAAACTCCAGCACCTCAGACAGCTGGGGTAGTTCAGCCAGGTATTGTGGCTTAGGCCGTTGATGGAGCAGCTATGTTTGTTGATGCCTTTTGGAGATTGGACCGGTTCACCAAGTTGTTTCCTACTACTTTTAGTGGTGCACCTTCAGAGGATCCACAAGATTACTTAGACAGTTGCTATGAGGTTCTTCGGAACATGGGGATCGTGGAGACCAATGGGGTCGATTTTGCTACTTTTCGCCTTTCTGGTCCCGCCAAGACTTGGTGGAGGGATTATTTCTTGACCAGACCAGCTGGATCACCACCTTATCTTGGGCTTAGTTCTCCGATTTGTTCCTGGAGAAGTTCCTTCCATTCACCCAGAGAGAGGATTTCTAGGGGCAGTTTGAGCGCCTCCAGCAGGTTTCTATGATAGTCACACAGTATGAGACCGGATTCATCACTTTGGCCCGGCATGCTATTATGATACTCCCCACCGACCGAGAGAGGGTGATGAGTTTTATTGAGGGGCTAGCTCAGCCGATTAGACTGCAGATGTCCAGAGAGACATGCAGTGATATTTCCTTTCAGGAGGCGGTCAATGTGGCCAAGCGAGTCGAGATGGTCTTATTGCAGGGCAGTGGTCAGGCGTCTGACAAGAGGCCTCGTCATTTTGGTCGGTTCAGTGGTGTCTCATATGGAGGCAGGGATTCTTTTGGCAGATGTCATCCTCCTAGGCTATTTCAGTCAGCACTTCAGGTTTCTCGCCGTGCTCCAGACAGTCGTGGTTCTAACATGCCATATTCTGATCAGTTGGTCTATAGTGCACCATCATCTACTATCAGTGCACCGCTGCTTCAGAGTTTTCAAAGTGATTATTCAGGTCGACAAGGACATTTTCAGGGCCAGCAGCCTCAAGAAGCAGAGATCTTGTTATACTTGTGGTGGTCCGGGGCACATTGCTAGATTCTTCCCTTGAGCCTCGAGTGGTTCTCAGCACCAGGGTTCCCATGCTATGATTCCCGCACCAGGTTCTCCCCCACCCCCTCAGCCAGCTAGGGGTGGAGGCCGAGGTGCTCGAGGTGGAGGCCATACAGTTAGAGGTGGAGGCCAGGATATTAGAGGTAGAGGCCAGCCAGCAGAAGGTCGACCCAGGGATGTTCAGATTGGTAGGGCCCAGCCCCGATGTTATGCTATTCCCGCCAGACTTGAGCCTTAGGCTCTGATGCAGTCATTACAGGTATGGTTTCAGTTTGCAGCAGGGATGCTTCAGTTTTATTTGATCCGGGGTCCACATTTTCCTACGTGTCCTCATATTTTGCTCCTTATCTGATTATGCCTTGTGATTCCCTGAGTACTCATGTATATGTTTCTACACCGATGGGTGATTCTATTGTGGTAGATCGTGTCTACCGATCGTGTGTAGTGGTTATTGGTGGTCTTGAGACCAGTGTAGATCTTCTACTCCTTGATATGGTTGATTTCGATGTTATTTTGGGGATGGATTGGTTGTAGCCCTATCATGCTATTCTGGACTGTCTTGCCAAGACTGTGACCTTGGCCTTGCCGGGAGTACCTCTATTGGAGTGGAGGGGGACTCCTGGTCATGCTTCCAACAGGGTTATCTCATATATGAACACTCGGCGCATGGTTGAGAAGGGGTGTTTGGCCTATTTGTCTTATGTTCGTGATTCTAGTGCCGAGGTTCCTTCTATGGAGTCTGTGCCCATTGTCCGTGAGTTTCCAGAGGTGTTTCCTGCAGACTTGCCTGGTATGCCACCCGACAGGGATATTGACTTTTGCATTGATTTGGCTCCGGGCACTCAACCCATTTCTATTCCGCCATATTGTATGGCCCCGCCAGTGCTGAAGGAGTTGAAGGACTTGCTAGATAAAGGATTTATTAGGTCTAGTGTTTCGCCTTGGGGTGCGCCAGTGTTGTTTGTTAAGAAGAGGACGGAACAATGAGGATGTGCATTTATTACCGGCTATTGAACAAGGTTACTATCAAGAATAAGTATCCATTGCCGAGGATTGATGATTTGTTCGATCAGCTTCAGGGTGCCACGGTGTTTTCGAAGATTGATTTGAGATCTGGCTACCATCAGTTGAGGATTAGGGCGTCTGATGTCCCTAAGACAGCCTTTCGCACTCGGTGCGGGCATCATTCGGGTTGAAAAATTCCCCAGCTGCTTTTATGGATTTGATGAACCGAGTGTTCAGGCCCTATTTGGATTCATTTGTGATTGTCTTCATTGATGATATTCTGATTTACTCCCGCAGCCGAGAGGAGCACGAGCATCACCTTCGAGTCGTTCTCCAGACTCTGAAGGACAGACAGTTGTATGCTAAGTTTTTGAAGTGTGAGATCTGGTTGACTTAAGTTGCATTTATGGGCCATGTTGTATCAGCATAGGGTATTCAGGTGGATCCCAAGAAGATTTCAGCAGTCTAGGATTGGCCTAGACTCACCTCAACTATAGAGATTCAGAGTTTCTTGGGCTTAGCAGGTTACTATCGTCGTTTTGTGGAGGGTTTTCATCTATTGAAGCCCCGATGACCAGGTTGACTCAGAAGGGTGCCCAGTTCTGGTGGTCCGATGAGTGTGAGGCGAGCTTTCAGAAGCTCAAGACAGCCTTGACCACGGCACCGGTGTTAGTTTTTCCCTTAGGTTCAAGGCCATATACTGTGTATTGTGATGCTTCTCGGGTTGAACTTGGTGCAGTGTTGATGCAGGATGGCAAGGTTATAGCATATGCTTCACCGACAGTTGAAGGTTCACGAGAAGAACTATCCAGTTCATGATTTGGAGTTAGCAACCACAATCCATGCACTGAAGATTTGGAGGCATTATCTGTATGGCATGACTTGTGAGGTGTTCACGGATCATAAGAGTTTGAAATATCTGTTCAAGAAGAAAGAGTTGAATATAAGGTAGAGAAGATGGTTGGAGCTGTTGAAAGACTACGACATTACCATCTTATATCATCCGGGGAAGGCCAATATGGTGGCCGATGCCTTGAGCAGGAAGTCAGTTAGTATGGGTAGTCTTGCATATATTCCGGTCGGGAGAAAACCGCTTGCTTTGGATGTTCAGGCTTTAGACAATCGGTTCTTGAGATTGGATGTTTCTGAGACCGGCAGTGTTCTAGCTTATATTGTGGCACGTTCTTCATTATTTGATCGTATTCGGGATCAGCAGTATGATGATCTTCATTTGTGTGCCCTTCGGGACACGGTGCGGCACAGTGGTGCCAAGCAGGTTTCGGTTGGTGATGATGGAGTCTTGCGGATGCAGTGCCGTATATTTGTGCCAAATGTTGATAGACTTTGTGAGTTGATATTGTAGGGGGCCCATAATTCCCGGTATTCCATTCATCCGGGCGCCGCAAAGATGTATCAAGATTTGCGGCAGCATTATTGGTGGAGGAGGATGAAGAAAGATATCATGGCATATGTAGCTCGGTGCTTGAACTGTCAGCAGGTTAAGTACGAGCACCAGAGACCCGGTGGATTGATGCAGCAGATTGAGATTCCTGAGTGGAAATAGGAGCGTATCACCATGGACTTCGTAGTTGGACTCCCACGGACTCAGAGGAAGTTCGATGCGGTATGGGTCATTGTGGATAGGCTGACCAAGTCAGCACATTTCATTCCTGTGGCAGTTTCATATTCTTCGGAGAGATTGGCAGATATCTACATCAGGGATATTGTTCGCCTACATGGTGTGCCCGTGTCCATTATTTCTGATCGAGGTACGCAGTTTATCTCACATTTCTGGAGATCAGTTCAGCGTGAGTTGGGCACACGGGTTGAGTTGAGTACAACGTTTCATCCTCAGACGGACGGGCAGTCCGAGCGTACTATTCAGATCTTGGAGGATATGCTGCGAGCATGTGTCATTGACTTTGGAGGCTTTTGGGACCAGTTCTTGCCATTAGCTGAGTTTTCCTTCAACAACAGCTATTAGTCGAGCATTCAGATGGCTCATTGTGAGGCGTTGTATGGTAGGCGGTGTCGGTCGCCGGTTGGGTGGTTTAAGCCATGAGAGGCTCGGTTGTTGGGTATGGAGTTAGTGCAGGATGCCTTGGATAAGGTGAAGATCATTCAGGATAGACTTCGTACAGCTCAGTCCAGGCAGAAGAGTTATGTCGACCGCAGAGTTCGTGATTTGGCATTCATGGTCGGAGAGAGGGTGTTGCTTCGGGTGTCGCCCATGAAGGGCGTGATGAGGTTCGGAAAGAAGGGCAAGCTAAGCTCTAGGTACATTGGTCCGTTTGAGATCCTTGATAGAGTGGGAGAGGTGGCCTACAAGCTTTCTTTGCCATCGAGTTTATTAGCCGTGCATCCAGTGTTTCATGTATCTATGCTTCGGAAGTATCACGGCGATCCATCCCATGTGTTAGACTTCAGTAGTGTCCAGTTGGACAAGGATTTGACCTACGAGGAGGAGCCGGTAGCCATATTAGACCGGCAGATTCGTCAGATGAGATCGAAGAGTTATCCTTCGGTTCATGTTCAGTGGAGAGGTCAGCCTGTCGAGGCAGCAACCTGAGAGTTCGAGTCTGATATGCGGAGCAGATATCCTCATCTTTTCCCCGATTCAGGTATTTTTCTATGTCCGTTCGAGGACGAACGTTTATTTTAGAGGTAGAGAATGTGATGACCCAAAAGGTCATCCCGTGTTTTATAAGTCAAATATGTGTTTCGAGGTCTTGAAAACTCATTTCATCCCACCTCATTTTGTGTGCACAGCCCGGGCATATATCCAGGAAGCTTTTATATGAAAAACTGAGAAAGAAATGCTAATTTTGCTTTCGAAATTTGATTTAAGTTGACTTTGGTCAATATTTTGGGTAAACGGACCCCGACCCGTGATTTGACGGTTTCGGAGGGTCCGTAGGAAAATATGGGACTTGGGGGTATGCCCGGAATCGAATTCCGAGGTCCCAAGCCCGAGAAATGAATTTTTGAAAGAAATTATTTTTCTGAAAATATAAAGGATCTTAGAAATTTGATTATATATGAAATTTATGGTTTCGGGCTCGTATTTTGGTTTTGGAGCCCGGTACAGGTTCAATATGATAATTATGATATATCTGTAAAATTTGGTAAGAAACGGAAGCCATTTGACGTGATTCGGACCTGTAGTTGTGAAATTTGACACTTTGGAAGTTTTGGAAATTTTCTTTGATTTTAATGATAAATTCATTGTTTAAGATATTATTTTGGCGATTTGATCGCACGAGTAAGTCTGTAGGATGTTTTTGAGATTGTGTGCATGTTTGGTTGGAGCCCAGAGGGCTCGGGTGAGTTTCGAATAGGCGTCGGGGTGATTTAACTTAGAAAATCTGGTGTTTTTGGCTGTTGCTGGTGTCCAGAAAATTTACCCTATGCGAACGTAATGCACAAGTGGGGAAGGGGGCTGGGTAACACTATGTGAATGCATAGACCTGGGTACGAACACGGAGCTTTGGAAATACACTTTACGCGAACGCACCGGGTCAATGGTGAACGCATAGAGTAGGAAGGGGCCTCGGGGCTGGGTAGTTTTAATTCTGTGCGATCGCATCCATGGTAATGCGAACGCAAAGGGTAGGGAAAGTGAAGCCTATGCGAACGCAGTTGTCTTGTTGCGAACGCATAAGGCAAAATTCTGCCCAGTCTTTTAAAAATAGTATCATTACGGGATTAATTCAAAACATCATAACCCACTCTCTAAAACTCAAAATTGGGCGATTTTTGAAAGGGAATTTTACCACAAAACCATAGGTATGTATTCTTAGACTTGTTTTCTTCAATTTCCATTAACGCCCATTAGATTTCTAGGCCTAAATCATGTCCTTAAAGGTAGAAAATTAGGGATTTGGGTAGAGTTAGAGCTTTTTGAATTATTGGAATTTAGACCTCGTTTTGGGGTCGGATTCTGAAACTAATTACATATTCGGGTTCGTGGGTGAATGGGTGATCGGGTTTTGGTCCAATCCTCGTGTTTTGACCAAGCGGGCCCGGGGTCGATTTTTGACTTTTTGGGAAGAATGGTAGAAAACCTATAATTAAGCATTGAAATTGAATTATTTAGCGTTTATTTATGTTATTAAGTCAATTATGTCTAGATACAATAGATTTGGAGTCAAGTTCAAAAGGGAAAGCGGTGATTGAGGCTTGATTTTGGTCGTGGAAGTCGAGGTAAGTGTTTGGCCTAACCTTAGCTTGAGGGAATAGGTGTTGTGTCTTAATTGCTATGTGTTAGTATAATATCGATGTATAGGTGAGGTGACGAGTACCTATATGTTTGTGTCAAGCATGCCCGTGAGTCGGATATCATGAATTATGTGGTTTTTCATTGATTATTACTTCATTATTGCTTGAGTTTCACTTTGTGCTTATTCATGTTGGTGGAAATTCTTGGTACTGGTTAGTGTTGAGTATTGGTTTCAGTTGAGAATATTCTAAGTGAAGATATGTACTTAGGTGAGATTGGTTATAGTTGTGTCCCTTGCCGGGATAGTGATAATTCTATTGTTGTTCCCTTGCCGGGATATTATGATTTATTATTGTGGTTTATATTGTTGGTTTTCCTTGCCGGACTTCTGTTCTTGATATTCTTTGGGTGAGGAAGAGTGCAAAGCACGAAGGGTGATGCCGTGTATTGATTATTGTGAGGATGAGAGTGTAAAAGCACGAAGGGTGATGCATTTCCATATTATGATATTAAAAGCACGAAGGGTGATGTCGTGTCGTTTTTATTGATTTATTGTGAGGAAGAGAGTAAAGCACGAAGGGTGATGTCGTGCATTTGAATTTACTATTTGGTGAGGATGAGAGTAAAAGAACGAAGGGTGATGTCGTGCACTATTAATTTTTGTGTTGTTATTTACTGTTGTTTAAGTTGGTATTTGAATTGTTGCCTTAATTCGTTATTTCCATTACTTGATATCCTTTCCCCCAGCATGTCCCCATTTTTCTTTGTACTTATTTGTGTATTTTCTGTTGTTATTATTTTCTCCATATATTATTAAATTGCACAGGTTACCTTATTTTGTCGTGTCCTAGCTTTGTCACTACTTCGCCGAGGTTAGGCTTGACACTTACTCAGTACATGGGGTTGGTTGTACTGATGCTACACTCTGCACTTCTTTGTGTTGCAGATCCCGGTACAGGACCCTACGGACATTAGAGTGAGGACGCCGCCTTCAGTCCATGTGGAGACACTGATGTAGTCTTATTGGCGTCTACATGCCTTGCCGTCCCCTTATACTTCTTTCTATCTGTTCTAGTTATTTCAGAAACAAATGTACTTATTTCATTCAGACTTTTATATGTATTATTCTTAGACAGTTCGTGAGTTGTGACTCCAACATTCTGGGATTTGGTTTTTGTGAAATTTCGTAAAGGCATCAAATTGAGTTAATATATCTTGTTTCATTTGTATTTTTATTCATGCTAGTGTTGCATTTTACCGCTTATTGAGTAGTAATAAAGGAATAAAGTAAACTAAACATTCACGTTGGCTTGTCTAGCGGTTTCAACGTTGGGCGCCATCATGGTCTCGACGGTGAGAAATTCGGGTCGTGGCACTTTTATTGTCCACCAGTTAAGTCTCTAATTAGATAAAAGAGTAGACTTAAATATTGCCATTTTTAGCTTATTCTTTAAAATAAGTAAGTAGGAACATGAGTCCACTTGTCAAGAAATTGTAACGACCCGACCGGTCGTTTTGAGTTCTAGTGCGTCGTTTGGCGGTTTGAGGCCTTGAGTAGCTTCACTTTAGGTATTATGACTATGTGTGGTCAGAATTGAATATCGGGAAGTTCAGAGTTGATTTGGAAAGAAAATTCTAAATTCGACAACTTTAAGTTGGAAGAGTTGATCAGGGTTTGACTTTTGAGTAAACGACCTCGGAATCGGGATTTGAAGGTTCCAATAGGTTCGTATGATGACTTCAGACTTGGGCCTATGTTTGGGTTGAGTATTGGGTGATCTGGGGGCATTTCATTGCTAAATATGAAAAGTTGGCATCTTGAAGGTTTTAGAATTTCCTAAGTTTAATTTGAATTGGACTTTGGTGTTATCGATGTCCGTTTGGGGTTCCGTGCTTTGGAATAGGTTTGCATCGTGATTTATGAATTGCACATAAAATTTGGCGTCATTCATGAATGTTTACATGTGATTCGGACGCGTTTGGTGAAGGATGAAGGTTTGAAAGTTAAGAGAGTTTAAGAAATTGAAATTGATCTTTAATTCTTGGGTTCGATGTTGTAATTTGTGTTTTGAGCCATCGGATAAGTTTACATAGGGTATATAAACTTGTTAGAATGATTGGACGGGGTTCCTCGGACCTCGAGTGAGTTTTGGGATGGTTTTGGCCCACTTATAGGCCTTTTGGAACTGCTGATAACTGGTGTCGAGGGTGTGAAATGTGATGGCGAAGGTTTGGGCCGCGATCGCGTAGAAGAAATTTCTACTGCCAGTAGTGTGATTTCGGAAGCTAATATCTCGCAATCTATAAGGAATTAAGAGATAATCCAAAAATAAAAGTTGTAGATATTTGAATTTAAGTTTCAGAAAATTAACTGTTTGTCATTTGGAATTTTATACAAAACGATATAGCCATTATATCGAAGGATGTCTATGAAGAAGAAAACACAAATTGTAAATTGCGATCGCGGGATTTTGGTCGCGATCACGATGAAGGAAACGTTGATGGAACTTTTGTTAACTTCGATCGCATGGCTTATGACCGCGATCGCGAAGATGGAGGCCTGACAGATGTATTAAACATCTAATTTTGGGATTTTAAGCTCATTTCTTCACTTTTAAGTTCATGGAGAACATGTGGGGCGATTTAAGGTGATTCCTGAAGATCATTTTTTCCATATATCGTAAGGTAAGTATTCCTACTTGTTTTGAGTTAAATACATGGGTTATATATAAATTTTAACATGGAATTTGATGAAAATTGTGGAATTTTTGGATGAAAACCTAGAAAGGATATTTTTAGATTTCGACCACAAAATTAGACATGAAATTGGGAATAAGTTATATAATTTAGTTTGTTGCGCTATGGGTAATTTTTATCTTCGAAAATATTCAGAATCCTGGCATGCGGGCTTGAGGGTTGTCTTTGTTGACTTTTCTAGCAAAGTTGACAATTGGTATAAATTGATTAGTTAAGAGTTTTTGGGTATATTTTGATTGATTTGCACGTTGTTCGACTAGTTTCGGATCGATGATCATCAGTTTGAGGTTTGAGAGATGTGTTGGAGACGGTTATCGGACTTCAAAACAAGGTAACTCGTTTCTAACCTTGTGAGGGGGAAATTACCCCGAGGTGATGTAATTGTTATGTGCTACTATTTGTGGGTGCTACGTATGCACAAGGTGACGAGAGTTCGTACGTAGCTAATGCATGTTTATGTCGGGTAGACTTAGGACTTTATCGTGTAATATTTAAATTATTTGAACTCATTTTTGCTATCTTAAATAAGTGAATTTATAATTGAAATTGATTTAGGAATATATACTAGTTGTTGGCAAAATATTTGATAAACGGTAAAGGGTATATCTACTTTATGCTCAAGTACTTGTATTGTAAGCATGTGACTCGTAATTCGATAAGTTCCTTGTGGAGCGGGCGGAATGTCTCGGCAATATATTGAAATGCATCTCTGGCTCTCGATCGACCCCCGATAGTGTACACACCACTCTGGATTGGGTCGTATGACCTTGGCATAATCGTGCATTATATTGCTAGCAGTCCGAATATTCGCGAGGTTTTTCCTACTTATGCCTTGAATTATACATGGTATTCCTTATCCGTTTGATACTAGCACTTGATTCTGAGTTGTTGAGATAGAATACGAGATTGAGAAATTTATATCTTTAAAAGAAATTTTGGAAGATTATGTAAATTGCAGTCTTACCCCACTATTACTGTTGCGCTTCATATCCGTTTACGATTTATCATACTGCTTTATTAGACCTCTAGTAAGTGTCAATGCGACCCCTCGTCACTACTTCTTTGGGGTTACGCTAGATACTTACTATACACTTCTGCACTACATGTGCAAGATCTGACAAGTTCATTTTGTGGTCATCTTGGCGCGTACGCGTAGTTGCTACGGAGACTTTTGGTGAGCTGCATTTCAGGCTACGTATCACAGCCCATAGGGTCTCCATCGTACTTTCGGACGGATGTTGTATTATTATCTTACTCCTTAGTAAATGCTCATGCACTTGTAACACCGGATTTTGGGAATACTCTAGTGATTGTTATTGTTTGGCTTAATATTATCATCTTTTATTGTATATCTTACTAATATTTTATGTATTCATGATTTTTAAACGCAGTGAATCCTTTACTTAATAAGGCTCATGATTTTAAAAGTAATAAAATGAATAATTAAGCTGATAGTTCACCGTTGACTTACCTAACAACGATGTTAAGTGCTATCACGATCTATAGTGTGTTTCTCACATAAGTAATGTTGCTTATGTTACACTCATAGTAAAATTTCTCGTAAATTAGTTGACTCCTAGTTTAGTCAGTAGCTTAATTTAATCTTGATGAATAAGGTAAGTAAGCCTAGGACCACAAAGAGATTTTGTAAAGATCAGATAGAATCTTCAAGGTGATGACACAAATATATATAAACCAAATTTGGACTCGATTGTAATAACTGATAGCAACAATTTCTACTCTCCATAATGTGTCTTTCTCATCTGTTTAACCTTTTGTCTCTTTTTCTTTTTTGACAATCTCTCTCTCGTACCATGTTAAGAGATTTCGAAACTTCCACGACAACGATAAACTTAATTGTAATTTCAAAGATAAGGTGCTTATTAAAAATATCTCAAGCTTCCAGTTTCTGTTAAGAAAATATTGAATCTAAACTTATCATTCAATGGCCACTAATTCTATCATTACTAAAAATTCGGAAAAAATCGACCAACAATTTGCGATAAAAATTGGTCTGTCAAGAAAAGCGACCAAAGTTGGTCGCTAAATTGAAGAAAATTATTAAATAAATATTCTAAATACGTTAGCGACCAAGGTTGGTCGCTTTTTGGTCGATAATGTGGTCAAAATATTGACCAGACTGGTCAGACTTGCTTGGTCAAAGAAATATTGAAATTAGCGATCAACTTTGGTCGCTAAAGTGGGACCCAATTATAAAATTTTAATAGTTATATTATTATTTAAATTTTTTTATAAAATGTAAATAAATATAATTTAAAATTAGCGACCAAAGTTGGTCGCTTAAGAAAGGGGAAGTAGATAGAGACCAACTTTGGTCGCTAATCTGGGACGCAGTTCTAACGTTTAACAATTATATTATTATTTTAAATATTACATAAAATAAATCTGATTTAAATATAGCGACCAACTTTGGTCGCTAATTTTAATTTCTGGATAATTAGCGACCAAAGTTGGTTGTTTTTCAAGTCAATATTGGTCAAAATTAAAAATTACTTTTATATTTACTATCTAAATAATATAAATGTAATTCGTTAACACTTTTGTAATACAAGAGATGAATATACTCTACATGCTATATATGTAGTTAAAATTACAACAAAGCGTGTTATATATATATATATATATATATATATGGGTTTAGTATTGTATGCATATTTGATTTCGCAAAAATACCCTCACTATTTGAGGGCCACCACATTAAGCTGAAGGGCTTTTTTGTCCTTTTCCCAAATCCCCCAATTTCTCTAAAAACTAAGCCCATCAGATTAGATCTCTCTCCCGTCAGTAACCCCCTTACCTATTTCTTCTTCTCATTCGATTCCTAATCAGCTCGCAGAGATGAATTCCTAAAAATCTAAGCTTGATCTTCAACTTTCAATATAAGTTTTGTAGGTCTAATCTAAATCGTCAAGGAATTTCTACATTCCCCCTATTTTTCCTGTTCTTTTCAATTTAATATCGATTTGTTTTATAGATTTCACTGCAAGTTCATCCATGTTTCCAAATTTTAGATATTATACAAGTAAAATTAATGGGAAACGAAGATAGTGGCATCGGCCCTGGTGGTAACATAACGTTCTGGTGTTGGGTCGTCGCAAACGCCGCTTAAAATTTGCACTTGTATCACAAAGTTCTGGTGTTAAAAATAAGTTTATCGTGAATTTTTCAATTGCAGTAAAATTTTAATCTTGGGTCAAAAATAGATCTTTTTAATTATAGTTTCTTCTTGCCTCTATTTTCTTACTTGGTTGTAAAAATCCCATATAAAACGTTCTTGTTTCTTCATCTGCTAAGAGGCATTGTATTGTGTTTTGTTGGTCCACCAAGTGTTGGGAACACATCGTTGGCTTTATCAATTAGGGGATTTTGGAAAGGACAAAAAAGCCCTTCAGCTTAATGTGGTGGCCCTCAAATAGTGAGGGTATTTTTGCGAAATCAAATATGCATACAATGCTAACCTACTACAACTATGTAGTAAGTTAGCAAAACCCTATATATATATAGAGAGAGATAAGTATAAATGTAATCGGTTAACACTTTTATAATACAAGAGATGAATACACTAATATATACTCTATATGTTATATATATAGTTAAAATTGTACAACGAAGCGTGTTATATATATATATATATATATACATAGAGAGAGAGAGAGAGAGATAGATATAAGTCGAGACGTTTTGTTTTTAATATTCAATAATGCATCTGAGTATATATATACACACACACACACACACAGACACTTCACTGTAATACTATAAAGTATATATAACTTGTTATAAAATATGTTAGTGTGTATATATATAACACACACACTTCGTGCTGCTTTAACTACATATATAGCATGTTATTGTATATGATACTGTATTCATTATTTGTATTATAACAGAGTTAATGAATTACATTCATTCATCACTAGGTTATAAGTCGATGAATCAATTATAACAGATTAATTGATATAGGTCGAGGCTTTTTGTTTTGAATATTCAACAATGCATCTGAGTAGGTTATAAGTCGATGATTCATCTGACACACGCGTATATTTGATGAAAAATTATATATATTAATTAGGATCTTGACGAGTCGCTAAATTTATATTATTAAAATATTAAAGCGACCAAAGTTGGTCTCTATATTTGATACCCGAAATATTTGGTCCTTTTACCTTAGAGACCAAAGTTGGTCGCTCTCTAAGGTAAAGGGACCAACAAAATAGCGACCAAACCAGTTTGGACGGTTTTTGGTCACTTTTTCACTTTTTCACTGTTTAACGACCAATTTTGGTCGCTTTTGGTGGTCGCTTTTTCCCGGATTTTTAGTAGTGTATAGTAATCACTTCCTTCTCGTATCAAAAAATACCTATTTTTAGTGAAATACTTTTTTAATCTTTTTTAATCAAAGGTGTGAATACAAATTTTACAATAAAATACTTATTCTCTTTCATAAATTTCACATATACGTATATACGTTCTCTATTTGCAATTTTAATTTGTCTTTTAGTTATTTGATTACCGTCTACATAGTCAGAGGTGACTGGAACGTGAAGCAAATAAGACAGTTATTTTAGGCCCCCAAATATATATATATATATGGTGAGTAATATTCAAAAGAAAAGTAAACTTTATAAAAAAAAATCAACCTTTTAGCTCTCTAAAATACACATTTAACTTGAAAATTAGATGAATCATTGCTCTCTTTTTACCCTTTTTCATTAGAAAACTGTGAAACTTTATACTCTCTTTTTTTTATTTCTGCAACAGTCACAATCTTTCATTTTACTTCTCTCGTTAACTTACATAAATTTTTCGGATCAGTTTACATGCTTTGTCTTTTATTTTTCTTACTTTCCTCAAGAGTTCAAACTGTTCACTGTTTAAAACTTTTAATAATATCTATTGCTCTCTACAAAAATAAAGTTTAAGATTACTATTTACTCTTAATAAAATATATTGTGCATGCTCTTTTTTTCGGAAACGAAAAATTTTATTTCAATCCAGAATATATTGTACATCATTTACTGCTCTTTATCACATTTCGAGCTTGCACAAAGCATTTTGAAGTAGCAAGCAAATATTTCGAAATTAATCTCCGAACTTCTTGAATCAAGGTTTATCATTTTAACTTTCTAGTATTTGTTTATCTTATATTTGTTACCTTTACTTTATAGGTATATTCGTTTTAAACATTTGTTAGGATTTAAGTACGTTATAAGCGCAAAACACAACACGAAATTGATGCTCGCTAGCTAAAGATGATATAGTAAAATTATCGTCTCCACAAAGATTGGATTTAAATAATGTTCAAGTAATTTTTGGTTTAACACTATTCAAGATTATTAACACTTTCGTTGGGGGTGATTACGAACTAAAACAACTACTAAAATTAAAGCAAGAAATAAGTGATCACCGAAAACTAGAGAGTAAAGTAATGGGTTATTATCAAGACGAAGAATAAGGGTTTTGACATGATAGGTGCGAAGACTTCAAACCTGGATGTGACACTGTTATATTTCATTCTTGAGGTTCTATTGATTCTCACGAATTCAATAGGTGATCAGCTTATACTTCCGATTTAGACTTCTCTTTCAATTAAATCTAAATCTTTCAAATAAACTAATTTGAAGTGCGGTGAAACTTGCAAGAATAAATTGGTAGAAATGATCTAAGAGGAACTTCCCGTGAATGTTTCTCAATCTTAGTTTAAACGGTAACTCAAAAAGCTCTCTCGATTACTTCAAAGAATCACCAAAATAAATTAAGGCAATTATAACTAGAAATAAGGTGATTTCCGTCCGAAGTTTCCGACCGAAATCGTTCGGAAATTAGCAATTTCCGACCAAATTGCGACCGATTTTAATTGGACGGGGAACTACTGGTCGCAAACGAGTACCGACAGCCAGTGGTCGGAAATTTCCGACCGAAATCGGTCGCAAACTTCAACGCGTTGACCGGTTGTCAAACTTTAGTTTCCGACCGAAATCGGTTGGAAATCTAAAAAAAATATAATTTTATTTAACTAAATAAATATTTGTAAATTCTTAATTTTTTTTAAAATATATATAAAAATTCACAATTTCCGACCGAATGTGGTCGGAAAGTATGAATTCTGGGCAAAAATTAATTAATTTCCAATCGAATTCGGTCGGAAATCTGGGTAAAAACTGGGCAAAAAATGGCTGCTTTTAAGCTAAACCACCTGCCAATTTATACCAATCCTATAATGGCAGCTGACATTGCTGCCATTGAACCATAATGATATGTCACGACCCGAAATCCCACCTTTCAGACCGTGACTGCATCTAACATTGAACCCGCTAGACAGCCAACGTATACAACATTATTGCCTTAATAACACACGTAACAGTATTTAAAGCTATTAACTT